>JANHAO010022803.1:0-12086 GCA_026873985.1 Saraca asoca
GACTAACTTGTTGCAACCGAACTATTCGATCGCTGATTCAGTGGCCATACCTTCCAAATTTCCTCTCGCTCAACCAGCCGCAAAGCAGTGGCAGATCGGTGGCAAATCGATCTCAATTAGCGATCGAAATTTTCGATCGCAAATTTCGGTCGCCAAATCACTTTTTTTTTGTAGTGTAAATTGTTCAAATGAATTCATAGATCATGATTGGGTTTTAGGAAAGCATCATGATCACCCAAATACTAGGAATAAATTTGTGGAAGCCTTTCATAATAAGGTGTTAGTGTGTAATTCAATCCTTTCATCTCTTAATATTCAAATTGAACCTAAGGCATGGTCCAAGTGTCAACCTTAATATGAACATCCAATTTTAGGTGTATATTTGACTATGTGCTATCTCACAATCATTTATACATAAAGCTCCATTTATGTATCGATAAATGATTATACATAAAACTCCTTTTATGTATCATTAATACATAGGACTAAGATTTTGATCATAACACAAATGTCAAAACATCTTTTGAATATCTTTTCTTGTTATCAAGGAAGATGAATTTTTTCTTGATCAATCACTACCTTCATATACTTTGTGGCACACCTAAAATTATTCGTATATACTCTTTAAGAGTGCAAGCCTAGAATAAAATCAAAGTACATGACTTTATACATAAGATATTCTGTTGAGCTTAGGTCGAAGGATCACTTACAGTACCTTTCATATGAGAAATCCATTGACATATGGTAACACTCCATATGGTTTCTCATAGTGGGACAATCCAGTCATATGTTCCATAATATATACACATATGTCTTATCCAGATATTAGCATATCAAACAATGTATGAGATCAATGCATTCTTCTCAAAAAATGTAACATAACATATGCTAGTTTACTCATGAATAATTGATATTTTATTTTCTCAATTATTCAACAAATAAAGATATTTAGAAATATAATATGTATAAATTATTTCATAATAACAATCCCAATTGTAATTTATTTATACACAATTATATTTCAAGAACTTTATCTAATACAAAACTAAATTAATAAGGAGGCCAAAACATTATGTTTATTAAATATCTAAGATATGTAGTATACATGCCATTACAATCGATTATCTCTAGGGCATCTATCCTAATAGAACATACTATCAATTCTCGTTCAAATGAAAGGTAGAGTAGAGTGATGAACCAATGCAATGACTATAATAGATGTGACTACCAAGAGCATGACGATAAGGAGAATTTGCATCCCTTTACTTTAGACATCATGAGATTACTAATACCTCAAAATTTCAAAACTCCATCCAATTTAGACTCGTATGATGGAATATTTGACCCTTAGGAGCACATGGAAACTTTTCTTGTAGCAGTGTTACTTTTGGTGCACCAGATGCCATAATTGTTGAGCATTTTCCATAACACTAAAGAAAGTGGCTTCCGAGAGTTGGCCAACCAGTTCATGAACCTGAAACTGAATACAATCAAACTATTGTAAGACTTAGCCAACTAGTTCTTAGCCTACTTTGTGACTTCTAGAGTGCATAAGAAGACCAATGTATCATTGATGACTATAAAACAAGGCAAAAATGAGTCGTTGAAGAAGTATCTTGGTTGTTTCAACCAGGTGGCCCTTGAGATAAAGTATCCACAGTAAGTAAGGGTAGTGCATTTGATCTTGATAGGATTGTGGTTAAGGGATTTCTCCAAGTCATTGGCAAAGAAACTGGTAGATAAACTTGTTAAACTATTGGCCAGATCAACCAAATTCATTAATGCTAAAAAGATCAAATATGTGAAGAAGCAAGTTAACTATGCAAGGGAATACCAAAGTCACAATGACAAAAATGACTCAAGTGATCAAAAAGACCTTTTTTCCAAGGCAACAATTTATTGACTACACACTTCTAAATGTGTCATCGAAAATAATTATAGGTGATGTCAAGGTGATAGAACTAATGAAGTTGGCATCACAAAGGAGGTAAAAACCACCACCGCTAGGGAGAAACAAATATTACCTCTTCCATGGACATTAGTCTCACAACATGAATGATTGTGTGAATTTGAAAATGAAATTGAAGCTCTAATAAGAAGGGCATTTTTGCAGTAATATAAAAGGAGTGATCAGGATAACAAGAGACGGTCATATACATTGTGGAATGATCTAAGGGAATGAGAGCAATCCTGGTCACATTCTTCAAACCCTAAAGTAGATAATAAATCTAAGGAATCTAAGGGTAATCCACTTGTGATTGTGGGTGTGGTCAAGACCATCACAAAAGGCTCTACAGGAGGAGGAACTTCAAAGAATGCAAGGAAAAGACACATGCACTCAATAATGACAATATGTGAGAAGAAGTCTAAGTGGCAACTAGATCTTGTGACATCCTTCTCTGAGGAAGATTATATTCCTAACTTCAATTGGGAGCAAAACGATTCGATGGTGATAATAACTACTATCCATAATCATGTGATTAAAAGGATATTGGTTTACCAGGGCAATTTTGTAAATATTTTGTATGATTATACTATAAGATGCACATTTCAACAAGTAAACTCGCCCCCTATCAAGGAAATCTGATTGGATTTTTAGGAAGGCAAGTCTTGATGTTAGGATTGATCAAATTAAGGATGTCTTTAAGAATGTGGCCTCAAGTGTAGAACTTAGATGTTGAATTTCTGCTAGTAAATGCCAAGAATGCCACATATTTTGATGATTTTGTTTATCTTGTGGTCTTTTGACATTTAAATATCAATGGATATTAGTAATAAAAATGCATGTGGTTTTACTTTATCTATGAGTATGAGTTGTTTAGTGATCTGGCAAAAAATGAAGAGACCAATAAGCAAAATGTTCAAGCATAAATGGCTCCAAATAATGACACAAGTCACTAAACAAGCATAATTTGCTCTCAAAACATACGATTGCAAGCTGCTCAAAATAATGGCCTAGGTTGCCAAATAAGCATAATTTGTTTTCAAAGTGTACAAGCACAAGTTGCTTAAAATAATGGTATAAGTCACCAGATGAGCATAATCTACTCTCAAAGTGTTCAAGCACAAGCTATTCAAAATAATGACATAGGACACCAAAAGAGTATAATTTTCTCTCAAAGTGTTTAGGCACATGTTGCTCAAAACAACAACAAAGGTTGCCAAATGAGCATAATTTGCTCTCAAGCTCAAGACCGCTTAGAATAATGATGCATGGCACCTAATCACTTAAATGTCAATTGAGTGGCTTTGCTCAAATAATCCAAAATGTGGTTAAAACAAGATGATGAATGAGCTCAAACTAAAAAATATTATTAAAGACATACTTAAAGTAAAAACAAAAGATTGCCTAAGGAATCTCTACAAAGGGGACTTAAAGGTCTCAAGACAAACTTAAAGAAGTGTCTGAGAACAAGAATGGCAGATTATGGACAACCAAAAAGGAAGCCATAAAGGGTATACTTCAGGCTACCACTTTGTGAGCACTCTCAATAAAAGGCTAGTTGAAGCACAACTAAAAACTATTCGACAAAAATTATTACAAGCATAAGGTGAAAAGAAGTTCAGACTTTACAAGGATAAAAGAAGATAAAAGTTCAATTCTATTGTACAATCATAAGATCATAATTTTGCAAAAGTCACTGCACTAAAATATCTTCTTGAGAGCTCATATCATGATATATCTAGAAATCAAAAGATACATTCACTAGGGACTATTCCCAAAGGAAAGGTTAAAAAAATCAAGAGGATGATATTTGGAAATGATATTATGGTAGCTCTATCCATCTTAGATAGTTGCTAGTCAAATAGTGCTTCATTATCATTCAAATTTACTTTTGTTAATTTCCTTTGTTCTTCCTTGTTGGACCATACCGCCTATAAGGAAATATTAGTCAAATCAACAAGAGCTGTTTTAGGGAGCTTCCATTATAGTTGAACAATGATTCATTAATGCATTCTAGAATTGACTATTATTTAGGAAGAGATACTTTTTTGACAATAAAAATGACTTTGAAGAACCTGAGAATGCAAATCTTGGCCACCTAGAGAATGTAAATCTTTGTGAATCTCGAAGAACAATTGGTGGTTCTTGCACAAATCCAACCTATGTTGTTCCACCCTCAATAGTAAAACAACATATAATTTTGAGTTTTTTTTATAACAAAATCATTATAGCAACAAAAAATTCTTTCAAGGTAACCTTCATTTTTAGATGGATATGTCCAAGACTTTCTTGACAAAAATAAGAGAGAATCAGGAAAAGATGAAGAATAAGGTATAGGTCTAGCAGAGGAAGGAAGAAATTTATAGCCTAAAGAAGCTCAAAGAAAGGGATCAAATTAAAAGAATTAGACGAATAAGAATTAAGAATGCAAAATTATAACATTAATTAAGGAATGGTAAATGGTTCAAAAAAGGTTAATGACAATTAAGAATAAGTCAGTTCCCAAGAAACGGATGGGAAACATAACAGCTAATAAAAAGGGTTTTCAATGGCAATTAGTTTATTGGCAGCAATTTCCAAGAAACAAAGCATGTTAAATAGAAAGAGATTCATGGTAAAAGACACCCCTTAAATGTTTAGGTGACTAACCTAAAGATAAGTCAGGGTCATCATTAATCGCTCAAACAAGCCTCTCCTAGCAATTTCAAAAGGGGTAAGTGATAAACATAAAATCAAAGCCTAACTTAAACAATTAAAGCCTACCTTAACAACTGGTTAAGAGTATTGAGTAAGTTAAACCCCTTTATACCCCTCAACAATCCTATAAATAGCAAAGTATGAACTTCATTTAGATTAATTGAATAATTCACTCTTAGTTAAATACATTCTAACTTAAGCATCAGAGGGGCTTTAGCAATAACTATCATTTTAGCCTTTAAGCAAGTGACTTCCAGCCACCACACGATGCTGATTAGCATAGAAGACTATACATTAGTTAAAACAACACTATAGAAAATTATACATCATTTGCGTGTCAATGAAGATTCATTCACTCTATTCAATTCAAAACAAAATAATAAGCATCAATTCAAACAAATGATAAAGTCAAATATTCAAAACATAGAAGAATCAAGTATATATACAAATAAATAAGTAATAGGACAATATAAATAAGCAATAACAAAGAATAAAAATTATCTAAATAACATAATGCAAGCTGTATAAGTCTTTACTTTATCATATGAAGAGGTAACTTCATATTAAGTGGGATACACTACAAGAATGACCCTTAAGTCTCAAACATTATGTTCATTGACAGACTTAAACAGATATTAAAAAAAATCAAAACCTAAGCATATAACATAGAGATAAAGATAAAAGTTATCACTTTAATAGCTTACTTTGTTCAAATAACAGAAAATAATAAAGATAAGTTAGAAAAATAAGTTAAAAGAGATATAAAGATAAAACTTATCACTTCATTAGGTTACTCTATTTAAATAATAGAAAATAACAAAGATAAATTAGAAAAATGAGTTAAAACCATTCATGTAGGAAATTTCAAAAGTTCCCATCAGGTTCTATAAAAGTACTTGCCATAACTATCTCCAACCCTTAAACAACTTCATCTCAGGATCATGTGCTATGGACTAACTACTCCTCAAGAAATTGCCATAATCAGAACTTTAACCATATCACTACTATCATAAAACCCAAAAATATAAATCAAAATGAAGAAACTTTTAGAAAACCTAAATGGCTATTAAGAAGTAGATTCAAGAAAGGCAACAATAGATAAAACACATAAAAAAAATCTTCCAGAACTTGAAGCTACAATAAATATGCATAAAAATGAAGATGTTATTCAATAGAATATCTCAAACCCAAAAAACAAAAATTAAAATGAAGACACTTTTAGAAAACCTAGAGAGGCTAGAAGCTTAGTAAATAGAAAACCAACAAAAGACCAAAAGAAAGCAAAAAAATTCTTGAGGAAGCTTACATCTCAAAAAAAGGTGAAGCTTCTCAAAGAAGGAGATGTTGGTTGACGCAAGATTGTGAAGAAGAAAAAGGTGCTACAAGGGAGAGAAGGAACAATGAGGAGAAGGGTGGAAGTGTCAATGGCTTGATGGTGGAGATAGAAGCTGAAATCATTGAGGTCTTGGTTAAGATCAAAATGGTGAAATGGAAATGGAGAAAAAGAGAGAACAAAGCCATTATACTCTAAAACAGAAAGCTATTGTACAAAGAAAGAAAAGCAAAAACTTCATCCAAAAGCTTTCCTTAGAAGGGTAGCAAAACAATAGTCCAATGTAAGTGCTTTAAGGGCAGAAAAGCAAGGCTGAGGCAATGGGTGGGAAAAAATAGCCTAAAAGGCTAACATGTGGCAAAAAAAAAGATGTCCAAAAAAGCTTTGATTGTTAATTAGATAGAGGTTTTGGCTTCTTTCATCTTATGTAAAGCAGGAAAGAAAACAAACTTTAAAGGTTATAACAAAAGGGAAACAACAACAATTGTTTCTAAGCTATGGTCAAAACAAATACAAAAATTACTCACTATGAAACATAATAGTAAATTTCTCATTATCTTTAAATGACTTTACACCTTTGATATTCAATAAATGAATCATAAGCTACATATGGGGATGCTAGATACACTACATCCAGAACCAAATCATAAAAAAACTTGAAAATCCTAACTTACCTAGTCTTATAAATATCAAAGGTCCATCTTGCTATCCATTGCCAATCTTGAAAAGTCTTGTAACCAGCTCCCTAAATTTGAACATCAAACAAAGAAGTATATTAACTAAATGAAATGAAATTAATAACTTTTGTAGATTAACAAAGATAAGAAAAAATATAAAGAAGTGCTGATGAAAATGCAGCATGCACTTATTAGTATATAAACCATGAAAATACCATGTATACAAACTAATTGCATTGTAAAGCTACCTATGCTTTATTGTCTAACACAATGCATAATATTGAGTCTTCTATGTCATGTATTTCTCATTCTTATGTTGTGTCATTGTCTAATTTTGAGTTAAGCAATATCATTTCTTCCATGTTACATTAGGACCAAATGCAAAGGCGCTCAAAGTTAGGCATCATATAGTTAAAACAAATACTTTTGATTATTAGACTCAATGAAATATTTGTTACTAAAACACAAGTTCAACTTAAAGATTATAGCTTTTTCTTTTATGTATCTCTTGAGTCCAAATGGGATATTTGTATTTATTTTGCCAAAGATTAATTCTAATGCTTGTTGGATTTTGAAATTTCTCAAGACAAGGTATTCAAATGCCAATGATTGCCATGTAAAAAATTAACATCAAACTTATGTTATTCAACAAAATAAAATAAATGATAGATCATGCATGAGAAAGGAAAAGAGCAATGATTCATGCAAAGGAGGAAGGAATCAAGGTGTCAAAATAAGGAGGAATTCAAAAGGCCATCAAGTATTAATCAGGGCTAAGCAAAATGTAAGTGATCAATTTTTCGCTGAGGTATCCCCCCTTGAAACACCTTAATTGATACAAAATGAACCTCCTTTCTGACTTGAATTTTTGCCAATTTTTGCCTCAACTTCACTTTTGATTTTATTTACAAATGAATATCTAGTGCCATTCAAACAAATTAAGTCTCAATGAGGTCTTTCAAAGCTTGTAATGTGACCTTGGTAGAAGTTGTTCCAAAAGAAGGATAAAAAGGATCAAAATATAATGATGTACACTTCTCCATTGTTCTTCATTCAATGCCTATTCTCTAACAAACTTCCATACTAATATTCATTTACCAAAAGAGATACTCAATAGTTGTAATCAGATCCTATTAGGTAAATGTTTTGGGTTACGAAAGAAGAATATCTTATAAGGCCCAAAATATAATTTCAAATTTTAATGAGAATCTTATTTTTCACTTCTTTGTGGTCTTTTCTTTCTTTTTTCCTTCATTGTTTCTATATATGTCAACCACTTTCTAGCAAAATTCTCCATTGTGCCTTTATTTTCTAGACAATCTATTTGCAAAGCATTGTTGTCCTTTTCTTTTCACTTCTTTCCATCTATTAATTATGTCTTTCTCAACTTCACTTTTTTCCTCTTTTCATGCTTTATTTTCCTTCGAATTTTTTGCCATGCTTTACTTTCTATGACTTTTTTTTTTATTTCACTCTTGTTATAGGCATATTTCAATGCATGAGAAGACAAGCTAATAAAGTCCATTATGGGGACAAGGTCCAGATAAGAGAAGTCCAGCTCGCATAGCCAATGATCCGCTCTGTGCAAGCTCACTTCACGAGCTCGTCATTGTTCCTCGAAGACCAATAGTGACCCCGAGTCAGAAACAGCTCGTGAGATACAGTGCATTGCCTGGATGAAAGCTCAACGAGATAGAGCACCAGACAGGCTTATGCCAGCTCACAGACTCAGTAGACAAGGGGCCTACCTGCAAAAAGTGACCTGTAGAAGCTGATTTGTAGTAAATTATATTGTCTTGTACATTTATTTTGATGTAACAAAAATACAAATTATGTAATTACATCAGTAACCTCCTTATCCTCTATAAATAGGAGAAGAGAGATCCTTGTAGGTAGGCCAAGCTTGTATACTGTAACTTTGCTAAAAATTTCTTCAAATTTATAAAAGTTATCATAGACATAGGGACCGATGCCACTCAAATTTAGCCGAATCACATTAAAAATATTGTGCATTCGCCATTCTTCCTTTTTGTCTCCATTGTTTTTTATCTTGATTAACCAAAAACCAGTTTGAGTCCATAAAAATCCTTCCCGTTGACTAAAGTTTAGCCTAGAACCAGATTTTATTGTCAACATTTTGGCACCATCTATGGGGACTCATCTGAGTTTTGGTTAATTTTTTGCATCCTATTTCATTCTCTATTTAGCTGTAATGGCTAAGGGAAAAGCCATCAGGAAGTTAAATACTATTAATAACCAGCTTGAGGGTCATACCACAAGTTTTTCTACCACTAGAGCGACCAATGATCTGCTCTATTTAGCTTATCGCTAACTTGTTGCCACCATCCCCAAGACCAGCGAAATACAAACATGGCTCCAATGCTAGGAGGCACTAGAAGGTTTGATAAGAAAGATGGCTGAGGCATTCTAGATGCTGGCACAAGTGCAAGCTCAAGGTTTGTAAAGGCAAGCTAAAGTCATTACACCCGGAGATGTTCACTAGCAGCGGTAGGCTGGAAGTTTGAATAAAGCTAATCAAGAACACACTTCTGGTTGCCACTCATGCAATCAAGAAGATAGGAAGATCCATCAAGCCTCTAGCCAGTGATTTGGGGCATTGACTTCATTGATAGAAGAGTTGCTTTAGAGGGTAAAGCAGTTGGAAGTGCACCCTCAAGCTCAAGACGATCAAAGTCACTTGGAAGAATAGACTCCTTTCTTGAAGGAAATTAAGATGGAGCCCCTCCCTCATAAGCTCAAAATTCCTTCTATCCCGCTATATAATGTGGATAGCGATCTACGCAACCACCTGGATATGTTCAACATTGAAATGGATCTCCAAACGAGTAACCCCCTAATCAAATGTTGTATCTTCTTGACTACACTGGGAGACGTACCCTGGATGTGGTTCAAGAGCCTTCCAGCTCACAGCATCAACAACTGGGAAGAATGCCAAGAAAAATTTCCCAACCAATACAGGGTGCTAAAGAGACAGCTTGCACCCCCTGTCAGTTTGCTACAATCTTCCAACACAAGTATCAGTCATTGAAAGATTACATCACTTGATTCAGGCACGAGATCAATAACGTCGAGAGCCCATTCGACAAGAGAATCCTAGCAGCAATCTCGGCAAGACTTTATAAAGATGCAAATTGTATAAAAGTATATATAAATCCCCAATGGTGGACTTGGGCAAATTTTATGATCGAGCTGCCAAACAAATCAGGTGGAAAGAGACATTTGGTTTAGAGAATCAAAGGGATAAGGTGAGCGACTCTGAATAGAGTAAGAAGAAGGGCAATTACAAAATGTTAGGGCCGTTCTCGATAGTTGCCTAGTGAAAAAGGCTAGGACTGAGCAACCTTGACACCTAGGTCGACATGAACACTATAGTGTCCTATCGAATACTCCAGATAGGATATATGCAACATAAAAAGATAAAGAAGACTTCCGGAGATCTTATCCTATGAGAACTCCCCCCAAATGCCAAGACGCAAGCAAATTTTGTGTCTATCACAATGAGATTGGCCACAACACTTCAAATTGTCAAGTCCTTAGAGACGCCATTGAGGATCTCATCAAAAGGGGTCGATTGAAAGATTATGTGGTATGTCCCATAGGGCAATAGCTTCCACAACATCAATGAGATCCTGGGCAAGAGCAGGCCTCCACAGTGAGCATAATACACTGATCATGTAATGGGATAGATAGCCACTCTTTTGATTGTTAATTCCTGAATGACTTCTCAACAAAATACCAATTCAATGGTGAGTTCCCACCTTAATTGATTTTATAGCTTTCTAAGTCCATGCATGTGACCTACTCTTCAACACGGCATGTATACGACCTTGCGCTTATGCATGTGACCTACTCTTTGACACCACATGCATGTAGCTAGCTTTCTAAGTCCATGCATGCGACCTACTCTTTGACACCACACGTATATGACCTCACACATGCATGTGACCTACTTTTCAGCACGACATGTATATGACCTTGTGCTTATGCATGTGACCTACTCTTTGACACCACACGCATGTAGATAGCTTTCTAAGTCCATGCATGCGATCTGCTCTTTGACACCACATGTATGTGACCTCACACATGCATGTGACCTACTCTTTGGCACCACATGCATGCAGCCAGCTTTCTAAGTCCATGCATGTGACCTACTCTTTGGCACCGTATGTATGCGACCTCGTACTTATACATGTGACCTACTTTTCAACACCACATGCATATAGCTAGCTTTTCAAGTCCATGCATGTGACCTACTCTTTAGCACTGCATATATATGACCTCGCGCTCATGCATGTAACCTACTTTTCAGTACTACATACATGCAGCCAGCTTTCTAAGTTCATGCATGTGACCTACTCTTCGGAACCGCATGTATGTGACCTCATGCTCTGCATGTGACCTACTTTTAGGCACCACATACATGTAGCTAGCTTTCTAAGTCCATGCATGCGACCTACTCTTCAACATCAGCATGCATGTGACTTATTCTTCGGCACCACATGTATGTAGCCAACTTTTTAAGTCCATGCATATGACCTACTCTTCAGCACTGCATGTATGTGACCTCGCATTCATGCATGTGACCTACTCTTCAGCACCACATGCATGTAGCCAGCTTTTTAAGTCCATGCATGTGACCTACTCTTCGACAACATGTGTATGTGACCTCGTGCCCATGCATGCGACCAACTTTCTTAGGCACTGCATGCATGCGATTTACTCATGTGCATGACCAGCTTTTTTAGGCACCATATGTATGCAACCAAATGTTCGCAGCTCTCATGCGACTTAAAATTCACAGCTCGCATGTGATTTTCATTTGGCATAACCTTCATGTTGCCTAGATTCATTATTCGTTAAGAAGTATGACTGATTGGTTACTTAAATATTTCATTTTATTATGATCAGTTGGAGTTCATATTATCGGTGATATGCAGAATAACCAAACAATAGTATACAAGAAACATGAAAAGAAAATTATTCATTAAAAAGCCTCAACAAGATAAATTTACATCAAAAAGAGTCAAAATATGAGTCATGCACACTACGACTATACATTTTGGAAGAAAGATTGGTGCTCCGAAAAGGAATCTCAATCAACAAAAGGGCTTATGAGTACTCTTGTTCTTCAACTCTTTCCCTTGCTGCCCTCCTTAATCCAAAAATCCTTTCCAGCTCTCCACTTAGTCCTGACAATCTGAAGGAGACAAGCCTGAGCAGCCGAAAAGGAGTAACCCCATAACATCACTGTGAGGAAATGATCCAAGATCTATACAAGATCATTCCACATCCTCAAGGAAGGATTGCCCTCAAAGGCTTTTATATGGCAGATGATAAGTAGAAAATGTACCTATAAAAATACCTGATTTTAACCCTTAATTAGTCATTAACTTGTAGTTTTTGTCTATCTTTT
>JANHAO010022804.1:0-12075 GCA_026873985.1 Saraca asoca
TATCATTTATCCTAACCTACATAAGCTTATCACTTATCCTACATAGGCTTTAGGCTTATCACTTTAACTAACCTATTCACTAACAGGTGTAATTCCAACCATGGGTGTTGGTGGTTTTGAAGACTAGCTAGGAAAAGTTGAAGGAGCAGCTTGAAGACTTCTGGTCATTTGTACAGAGGAGAACAACTGGAAGAAGGTCAAGGGATCAACCAAGGGTTGTTTCTGCTGAGGACTTCTAGGAGTTGTTTCTGCTGAGGACTTGGTGTTATATTTCGGGGTTTGTGGATGTTTGCGTTCAGGGGGAGTTTTTTACATGCTACATTTGTTGCAAGCCCTTGTGAAGTTTGAAGCCTATCAAGTATTTCTTTATAATTATGTTTTAGGGTTCAAGTTTATGTAACAAGCTAAAGCTTGAGGGAGAGTGTTAGAAGTGATTAGGACCATTAGGTTAAAGGGTACAATAGTCTTTATGTGCCTTGTAGTCTCTATATTAGGAGATGAGTAGGGTTGAGTCTTTTAAATTGAGCCTTCTTGATTCTATAATAATATATGAGAGTTCTCTCCAACTCTCTCCTCTTTCTCTTTCCTCCTTTCATTTCCTAAACCGTAATTAGTTTCTTAACATGAACTTTTTAATGTGCCAAGCCAATCCTGTATTTCCTTAGAAAGTGCAATGTATTCTGGTTGTCTTTTTACACTGACTAATTACTAGCTGATTCTGCTTGTTGAAATAGGGTTTGCATTTTAAAATTGTAATTATTACCCCCATGTACATTCATTAATGTTTTTAGGGTTTAGAATAAAGTGATTAAGTCAAATCTATAGACTATGCTCACATGGTCTTTTGAAATTTTATTACTGATTTAACCTGTGGCATGGTGCTAAGGCACAATGGGTCATGCTTCTGTGTGCAATCTATTGAGTATGCTACAATAGCTATTTTCTGAAAGTTCCGAGGTGGTAACTAACATAAGACTGCATTGCACCTTGTTGGAAATTACAGCATATGGATCAACTTGACATACTGTCATTGATAATTTAGGGACCAAATTGATATTTGGAGTAAATTATAGGGACTGATGTAACAATTTAGCATTATCTTACTGTATTTTTTTAACATCCTCTTTTTCTGTTATATTTTACTGCTTATAATCATATCTATATGTCCTTACTAGATATCCTCCTCACTTTTCTCATTTTTTCTTGACAGGAATGTGCATGGCACTTCAGTTATTTTTACCATCTAGATCACAGGGATTTCTAAATGTCTTGGCTGGGTATAGTCTTATCATATCAAAAACATTTCTTTTACAGATTCATATATGATGACTTGGTTCCATATATATATAAGTTGCTGAAAATAAATAAATCTTGGTGTATGTAATGTAACTTGACTTCTGGAGTCCATTGTATTGAACAAAAATGACATACGATATGTTGCTTATACATATGCTTCAATATGTAATATCACCCCACGAATCTTGTGAAGGCTGTGATCACTTTAGATTTATCTCTGGTTAGACAAGTTGATGTCTGGAACTGTTTGCGATTTATGTGATTGTGTACCTGTTATGGTAGAGAATTCACTGTGCATGTGGCTCTTTATTTAAATGTTGAAAGAAGTTGCAGAGGTAATGCCTGCATTGTCATTGTCACAAAGATGTTGTAGTTGTGTAATATTATTACTGTAAATTTGTGTTGATCTTACACATAGATTTAGTATTTTTGTCCTGCTGATTTTGTCTCCATGATTAGTAAATCCATCCCATCTTTTTTCTTAGTTAGGAGGATACCTTAAGTTAAAGTGTGGTCTTTGTATTTGATCAAAGCTTCAATTCCTTGTAAAGATTGTTATAATCATTAGAATCAGGATCGTTCTATGTCAGGTCCCTGAAATTTCACAGCTCACGAGTTCAGCTTCTAATTTGTCAAATGCAAATTCTTTTTATATGACATGAGTAGTTTCTCAGATCTTACGTATTCTCTGTGTAGCAGATATGAGGATGGCTCTATGCTTTGGTGGGACATACGGAATCCTGATGTTCCAGTTTCTTCTGTGAAGTTTCATTCTGAGCCTGGTGTGGAATATAACATATTTGAATTCCTTCTTGTTATTTGTAAATTGTTATAGAATGTAATTTATAGATCATCCTTTGTGCAGTTCTAAGTACTTGTATTGATGGATTTTGCAATGGGGGTATCTCAGGAGCTGCTGATGACAAGATTGTAATGTTTAGTTTGGACCATTCTGTGGTAACTTGCAATGTCACTCTTTTTCTATTGAAACATACCCAGCTTGTACTACTTGTTCATTAGAAAACTCTTTTCAGTCTTCATGTTGATAAGAAAGCATGGTCCTTATAAAAGTTTCTGTTTGTTTTTAGTAATTAATTGAATTTTTAGATCTTGTCTTGTGTGGAAGTTTTTTCTTACTTTATCTCCCAATTACCATGGTTTGGTGACGCCAAATGAATTCCCTTCTACTAAAGTCATTGATTTGAATTGTACACTTCCATACTTTCAAGTGGGAACCTTGATGTCATTGTTGTCATACCAAGAGGGAATACAAATTACCCGTTTCAAGTAAATTATGGATTCCTTGTATTGATTTTAGTGATTTGGGTTTTGCCCTTCCAATGGATGGGTATGAAGCAGGGTATATGAACAAGAATTGATTGCTCTTGTGATTGTATTTATAATGGTTTTCTAGTTTGCAGCCCATTGTTTACAACTACTTTCTTTGTTTGTATCATTTTGATTTAAGGGTTCTTGTGTGGTCAAGAAAGAAATCAGTTTGGAACGACCTGGCATATCAGGCACATCAATTCGACCAGATGGGAAAATTGCTGCAACTGCTGGTTGGGACCACAGGTTTCTAATTTATGATTGTTTTTCACCTCTCCAATTTATTTATATGATATTTTTGCATATTTTCTTTTCTTGGATCCAAACATGCTATTGATTAGTTAGAAAGAAAAGAAAAGAAAATATATTTCTCTCTATTGGCATCACATTCGGAGTATCTACCATGCACTGCCAGCGTCAGAATCCAATGGAGTTTGCTTTGAGTTTCATTGGGAAAATGGTGTCATTTTACAATGATACGTTGAATTTATAATGTGAACTTGGTATACTCCCTATTCTTTCTGTATGTTGTTGAGCAGAAATAACTCTTTCTTGATCTACTTTGTTGCGTTGTATCAATAATCTGATTCATGACATTTGCAGCCCTAAGTTATCCTAGCTGAAGAACTTTCCTGAGGGTTAACATAAAATGTACTTATGAAATATAAGAAAGTTTCAACTATTTGATTGTATATAAATTATTCTTCAAATTTTCTAAAATTTTGCATGCAAAACAAATATGATATTTACTTGTAATTCAACAGTTAGATTAAAGAAAATGATATTGTAGAAAAAGTTATTGATTGATGTAAATGAGTTTTACTCCGATGTCAATTGATCCCCTACATATATGTGTATGTATGTGAAGGCTTTTGTTATGAAATTCTAGATGATCATTGCTTAAGGGAAGCAAATAAAGCCTCTTCCTGAGTCCCAACTCCTAAACAAGAAATAATTCAGATTAGTGAAGCGGAGTATTCATTTTTGAAGTCAATTTCAAATGTGACTAAATTTTAGATGTCTGTTTAAAATCCCCTCCTTTTTTGTATGTATTAATGTTCACATATAAGGTAGAAGTTAGTAATAGGCAATATTATTCTTCAATTATGAGTACTCTTATCAAGCCTGTATGGTATTAAATCCTGCAGTTTGATGTCTTTGTCTGTGTTACTTTGGTGACAGAGTGAGGATATATAATTATCGCAAAGGAAATGCTTTGGCAATATTAAAGTATCACCACGCCACGGTAAGTCAATAGTTTCTTATGTGTGAAGCAGAGACATGAGAAAGCAGTGCTTTTGTTATGACAATCTAATTTCTTTTATCCTTTGAAAATCTGAAGCTTTCCGTGACACACTTTAGTTTTTCCGGTTTGTGAATCATCTTGCAGTGCAATGCTGTGACCTATTCAAGTGATTGTAAGCTTATGGCCTCTGCCTCAGAAGACACAACGGTGGCGTTATGGGAACTATACCCTCCAAGTTGAAATTAAACGTATACTTGATATTAGTCTCATACACTGTATATGTAGTTCACTTTGTTATTCCGTTTGGCTGGATTTATGTATCCAAGTTTTCTGTTGACTAGAACACTTTTTTAGTCCGGATGTAAGTTTTTCAATTTAGTCTCTCTTATTTAATTGTTATTTTTGATTTAATTATTGATAGATTTAATTTTCCTTGATTAAATCTCCACATTTGAAATTTGATATAATATCATTTAATGTTTGTGTGTGTGCGATAAATATAATTTATATAAAAAAATTAAGTATTTATATAGATTAAAATAATATGTATTAAATAATAAAAAGAAGAAATTAAAGTGATTGTTTTATAGTCTTGTTTTTAAATTAAAACTTCAAAGTAAATTTACAATATGAAGAGTGTTATGTAAGTATTGAAGGGTATTAGATACGGATTATAGTGTATTAGATCAGACCTTAAGCATTGAAGGGTGTTAAATTAGAGATAAATTAATAAAAAGATGTAATTGAATTAAATTGATAATCAAATTAAGAATGAAAATTAAATTAAATTTTTTTGCATTTGTTAGTGTTTGAGTCTCCTGACTATAAATTGTTCAATATGGACTTTTTGACCGGGTAAAAAAAAAATATTTTTCCCAAATGGTGTTGAATGGAAATTATTTTCATGATATGTTTTTTAGAGACGTTGGTAACATCAACGTTTTCAAAACGTTGGTGTTATTAATGTTTTCTTCTTTTTTTTTTTTAATTCTTTCTTGAAAATGTTGAAAATATTAAAATTTTCAAACTCTTTTTATTTTTTTTTTAAATTCAAAGTTTAAAAACATTGTTGTTATCAACGTTTTCAAACGTTTTTTTATTTCTTTATAGGAGAATTTTATTTTTTATTGAAATTTTAATTAATATATAATTAATTATGATATATTGTCTTATTATTTTATATTAATTTTATTTAAAATTTCAAATTTTCTATCACACGATGTTACTATTAATGAAAAAGTATCCAAAAAATATTTTAAATTTTTTTAAAGAAAAATAAATAAAAAAAGATAAATTAGGGAAGAAAAAATGTTAAAAAAAAATTTCAAGAAGAAAAAGTGTAAAAAATATTTTCAAGAAAAATGAAAAAGGAAAATAAGATACATTAGGGAAGAAAAAATGTAAAAAAAAAAATTCAAGAAAAATAAAAAAAAAAGGAAGGAAAAAAAAGAAAAAAAAATTTAATAACTTTTTTCTTTTTTTTTTTGCCAGCCATATATTTTTTTTAAAAAAAATTGAAAACATTTCTCTCATATACATTTTTCCTAACTTTATTACTCCTAATAGTAATATCCTCAGTTTGATTTTTAATTTAAGTATAGATTAATTGTATTTATCATTAAATGCAAATGCAAATGATGATGATGATAATCTGCCTAAGATGCATCCAAAAGAAATTCTAATAGGTCATCAAGGAAAAAATTCAAATATTAAATTTAAAAAATATATATTTTTAAAAAAGGAAAAAAAAAGTTAGAAAAAACATTTATGAGAGAAATGTTTTCAAATTTTTTTTAAAAAATATTTGGCTGGCGAAAAAAAATGGAAACAAATTAGGAAAAAAAATTCTTTTTTTCTTGTTTTCTTTTTTTATTTTTCTTGAGAAATTTTTTTTACATTTTTTCTTCCTTAATCTATTTTGTTGTCTTTTTTAATTTTTTTTATATTTTTTCTTCCCTAATTTATCTTATTTTCTTTTTTTTCTCCTTTTTTCTTTTTTATTTTTCTTGAAAAAAAATTTTAACATTTTTTGGATGACTATTTATTAATATTAACCTCAGGAAGATTTGAAATTTTAAATAAAATTAATATAAAATAACTAAATAATTTATCACAATTAATTATATATTGATTAAAATTTTAATAAAAAATAAAATTTTTTCAGGAATAAAAAATTTAAATACTAAATTTAAAAAAAATTAAATTTTTAATCTTTTAAAAAAGAAAAGATAAATTTTTATTTTAAAAAAAGTTAATAAAAAAATTTGAAAACTTTTTCTAACTTTGAATTTTAAAAACATAAAAAAAAGTTTTAAAATGTTAGTATTACCAACGTTTTCAATAAAAAAAATTTAAAAAAATAAAGAAAAAAAAAGGAAACATTAATAACATCAACACGTTTCCTAAAAAACACATCATCTATAATTTTAACCTAACACTATCTGGAAAAAAAAATATATTCCGTACAGGTCAAAAAGCCTTCAATGTGCTTGCAATGCGATAATTGATCCAAATATCCTGTTAAACCAAGGTACATCATCAATTGAACAAAAAACAAAAACAAAATTGAATATGCTTGAAAAAAAAAAAAGGGAATCGCTAGCTGAATAGTGATTTCCTGAATTATCCTTCAGGACCTGCACTATCGTAAAAAAAAAAAAAAAATGTACAATTTGTCCATAAAAAAAATATAGAAATAGTAGTTGCTTATTAGTAGATTTCAGAAAAAGTGAAAGGGTATGTTGGGCAATCAATTTTTTTTTTCTTCTTTTCACTTGACGAAACCATCACGGTTCACCTTAAGAAAAAAATGTTCCCAGGAAGTTTTTTATTTTTTTCATTTTTTTGTGTTGTATATTACGTCCTTTTGTAAAATTAATACTCATTTTAATTTTTAAAGTTAGACTTTAGTCACTTGTATATATTTTTAGGGGTTTCTTCTTCTTTTATGCAGCACAAGTGTTAAATTACTAAAAAGCACACCCTTTCAAGTTTGAACCGAAAGAACTCCTTCAAGTGGTAGCACTCGTTAAAATAACATTCAACAAGTTAATAATATTGGCTTAAATTTCAGAGTCATGCTCAACTGTTTTGTTAAAAATTCAAAATTTTTGAATTACATTTATATAATAATGAATAGAATTTTAATTACTTTTTTATACTCTTAAAGTCTTTCCAAAGTCAGACTTTTTTAAATAAAACAAGTTTTTTTGCCATTCAATTGTTCTCTTAAGTTAGAGAAAATTATAAATGAAACATGTTTGAATAAAACCCTTATCCTTAGTCCTCCTTCAATGAATGTCCTCGTGCACCTAATCTGTATCTGGTTTCAATAATAGTGGCTTACGATGAAATTTTTTTTAATAAATCAGACATGATACTTAGAAAAGATTCACTCTGTTTTCAATTTCAGGTTATTAACAGAAATGAAAAATATATATATAAAAATGGAAAATGACAATTATCTAAGAAGAAAATTAGCACTTTCTAATAAATTTTCACTCAACTACTCAATAATTTCTTAAGATTATAATAGCAACCGGTGAAACTTCATTATCATATCACTAATTAAGTTTAAGAAGTAATTCGGTTCAATTATATTTTGTTCTCTCATATCTGTTTTTTTTTTTTATAGTTTTACCCTTAAATTAAACTCAACATTAATAATTTTTTTATTAGACAGGTTTTCCAAAGTATAAGAGATTTTTTTTTTTTTATGGGAGACATAGGCTTGCAAAATAAAAACTTCCAAAATTTGATGTTTGACAATATAACACTTTATTTATACTTCAAATTTGTGAGTATCAATATTTTTTATACATTAATAATAAGAATGTTTAAACTTAAAATTTTTATTATATTACTCAAATCTTCTATTACTAAATTTGAGTATTAATTTTGATGTTTACTCAAGTCTTAAATTTGATTTATTGACATTATCTATCGTGATCAAATCCACATTTACGTGATTAAGAATCTTGTGATTAAAACAATTCAGAAGTATAATAATTTTTAATTTTTTTCAGCTGTCACCAATTATCAATGATCTCTGATTGAACGTCACATGTACAAAATCGATTATGATTGATAAGTTCTTTTGTAAATCAGATAACTAATTTTTAACAAATTATTCATTTTTTACTTGAACATTTCGTGGCATAAGTAACCATAAATCCTTTACCTAACCAATTATTCATCACTTATTATTTAATTATTTTTTATAACAAAAATTCGGGGAGCACAATTTTTTTTTCACACATATTAGCAACTCTTTGAGTTGAATTATTGAATCCGTGAAGCTTCGATGGAAATGTCCATACAACCAAATCATTCAACGTCGCAATCCGAACAAGTCACATTTCCTAAACACCAATCTTCAAAGAGAAAGCAACAAATTTGAGTATGTCCTTTTTTTTTTCTCTACAATATATTAGTTTTAAGGGTTGAATTAAATGTTTACGTCAACATCAGGGTAGCGCAATCGGGAGAATTGGTTGATATAAAAAATAAATAAATAAATCATGATAGGCAAACTATATTAACTTTTATAAAATATTATATAAGCTCCGTGTAGTCTCATTTTATATAATCTTATTATTTTACCATCCTCATATCCATTCATTATATGGATAACAATTTTGCCTGAACACGTTATCTCAAAATCAATTTTAAAATCTTATTTTATACATAATATAATATATAAATTAAACTAATACATAAATTTATTTACATATATGTATATATATATATATATATTAAACAATGTTATTATATGAGGTGCGACAATGACATAGACAAGACTAGTTGTATTAAATTGGTATACTGTATGGTCTGAACTCGATTCAATTAATTTGGAGCACTATAGTTAGTCACAATACCGTGAAGTGCAAGATACATCTTAAAAATTAAAATAGAATAATATAATCATTGATAAAAACAATAAAAAAAAGTGAATAATTATAATCCTTAAAATTATTAATTATTTCTTAAATTTTAGATTGTTAATTTTTTTTATCAAACAATTACAATTTTTTATTTTACCTTCTAAAGTAGATATTATATTTTAAAATAGCTAAATCTGAAAAATTATTTTTATAGATTTATTCCAATAAATAATAACATTTCATCTACCACTACACTAACGAACTTAATCAAACAATGATCATTTAGCCAACACCCTATTAAAATACTCATAGACAAATAAAACTTTAAACAAAACTCCATAAAATTAATAGTACACAAATGCTCACTGATGGTATAGATTTATTCTCCTTTTTTTATATTGGGCGGTTTTTAATGAAATAAGTTAATAATATATTAAAAGTAAAGAGAGGATCTAACCAATAAGAAAAAAAAATCTCTAATTAACCCTTTCATTACACAGCAATAAAATGTATAGATTTTTATTTTAATCTTCAAATATTTTAATTCTCAATCAGATATCTATAAGTCCATAATAAATACTAAACAACTTTATTAGATCTACATTTAAAAAAAATTAAATTATTATTTAATTAATTTTATTAAAATTAAAATACTTATAATTAATGATAATCACGTGCAAGTTCTTAACGAATAATTGATCATTTCTAAGTTAAACTCAAAATAGGATTCTTTTTTCGTCCCAGCAGAAAATGAAATAAGGCAGGACAAATCTTTACAGGGTGTCAATTTAATTATCTAAGAGTCGGATTAAATTTGTGCGGTACTATATAGTTTTTGAAATTTTTATATTTGTGTATATAATAACGTGAAGATTTGTATATATCCAATATCATTAAACTTTAATATAATTTAAACATTTATAATGTATTTCACGGCATTGACATTGTTAAATGGAACGATTATTAGACTGGAAAGATGTGAGCTTGCACGTTTCAACATTATGGGGTCAGTTGATGCATTAAAACATTGAATTCAAGCCAATTATATTGAAAGAATATCATTGCATTCTAGATGATTTTTTTTTTTTGGTATGGTGTTAAAATCTAAAAAAAAAAAAAGATAAATATGATCCAACTACCATATGAAAGTGTGATTGATTCCGAATAAATTCAATATAAACAAAGAACGAAAGAATTAAGGATTTTTTCTTAAAAAAAGGTGGAATCAAAAGAATTAACTAAATATTTATTGCTTTTTTCACTTTTTTATATATATATATATATATATATATATATAATATTGATGAGTTCATAAAGGAAAGATGCCTCGACCAACCAAACAGAATTGCATGAGAAATTGGCGATTAATTGCTAGCAAGTGAACACAGCCAGCCCTTGCAATTGGGAACGTGCACCTAACCAAAGAATACGTGTTAGCTATGGAACCACATAGAAATGCCACTTATCATCCGTCTCGTTTCTTAAAAGACAAGTTTTGGTCCCAAAAATTAGTGTGAAATAATCTAAAAACGCTAATTAAATTCATTAAAAAAATTCCCACATTTAAGACATTACAGCCACCAAGATTGATAAAAATTCATCGTCTTTCAATTTGGTGGAACCTACGAAATCCTGCACGTAAGGAGTTAGATTTTTGAACTCTTCTCTGGTTTTGTGCATGAATTTCAAACGCAAAATTTTTCTAAGTTAATTAACAAATTGTCCACGTCTATAAGTTGTATGGATGAAAAGCAGTTGCATACTTGTATGTTATTCTCTCGTTTTGGTTACTTTTTTCGTTTGTATCTGACGCCATCAATTTTAAGACTCTAAGAATGAGAATATCTGCCATGAGAAGTAACCACCTCGTCAATCAAAGCACATAATCATATGACTAAAAGTCAAAATGTCATATGGTAATAACTTTTTTTTGTATATATTTTGATTTTAACTTCAAACCATGCTCACCTCACTTTCACATGTCTTTTTCTTACAAATGATGCTTGCACGTTTGTCTTTTAGAATTATATAACTCTCTTTACATTCATATGTATAACTAAGACAAGTAAAAAAAAAAAATGTACATCTAAAATGTAAGAAATCATGTAAATATATAATAATTATAAATTTAAAAATTATTTTTTATTATTTATTATTTATTACAATTTAAATCATTGATTTTTAATCAATTGTTATGATAAATTATTTTATCCTTTAAAATTAATTTTATACTTTTTGGAGGAGACTACAAGATTTATCCGTTTTAGTGAATCAAAGAGTCATTATATATGGGGCCCTACGTTTCGGAAGTAATTAAACTGACTCGGCGTTTCTATTCGGATTAAAGACTAACTTAATTAATAATACCGTCCTTTTACTTATCCAAAGAAGGAAAAGAGGACCGTCATTCGGATATTTTTTTATTAAAGGTAATGCTTGGGTAAGTCTTTAAAAATTTTATGAGTTTACGTGAATACTTAATATAAAAGTTATAAAAAATTAAATTTTTTTATATAAAAATTTTATAATTTTTTTGTACAATATTATATTGTATGTAATAAGTACATAAAGAATTATAATTCAATCATTGGGAGTCACATCTAAAAATTCTTCAAAAATCTTCTAAAATCATCTATTTTTATATGAAGTTTACAATTTTCATTAAATTTTAATAAAAATGATAAAAAAAATTATGAAAAGTTTTCAATACATATTTACATAAATTTTCTTGAATACATGTCTAATCATTCAGAGTTGTATCTAGAAATTCTATAAAAAAAACTTTCATTTTTATATAAAAATTATAACTTTTCATTAATTTTTAGTGAGAATATGTAAAAAGTACGATTTTTTTTTTATAAAACTTATGAGATTTGAATTTTCTTTGAGTACATTTGAAAACATAATTTTTTTAAAACTTTTCTGTTCTGTTTGGATATTAAGAAATTTACTCACTTGGAGGTAAACGCAATTGACTTTGCCATGCTACACGTTTAGTGAAACTTGTTTTTTTTTTACCCTTTTTTTGAAGCCTTAGATACTCTTCTTACAATCAATTTTATTTTCTCGCGACCTATCTTTCATTTGTATATTTATATTTTGTTATTAAATTAATTAAATCTCATTATAGATATATATCATATATTTATTAAAAATTATAATATTTTCATGTAGAATAAATTTATTATGTTAAAACTCGGGGCCAAATAAGTTTAAGAGTACAGTTGTAAAAAAAAAAAAAAAAAAACTCCTTTTGTTTGTTTCTTGAGAAAATGGGGGAAATACACTACAAATCTGAGGAGAAATCTGGAAGATCAAAAA
>JANHAO010022805.1:0-12080 GCA_026873985.1 Saraca asoca
AAGAAGTCGTTGCCACAATCACATGCATTCTACTTCTATCTTTAGGAAGTCTTCATGTGAATAAGCCTTCCAATCAAAAGACGCGTATTAGAGTTGCAGTTTGCAGGCTTTGCTTGCAATTACACATAAATCATAAGAAATAAATGTCTATTAAAAAAGTGGAAAATGCATGAATCATCCCCAAATCTTAATGCCATATGCAAAAAACATGACGTGCCTCACTCTCTTTTGTACCGTTATCAATTCTTTCATCAGCAGCCAAGCATTTGTTTCTATATATCCCCAATGAACCTTTTAAAATTGAAATTGCAGACACAAATTTCTCCGTTCCAAATTATAAGACAAGAAAAATATTGAATAAATAAAATTTATTGATTTGATGACGTGAGTATAATCTCTAATTATAATTCTTTAAAAAGAATAAAATTCCTCTAATTCTTCTTTTCATTGATTTTGATGGAAGGCTTTGAGGAAATTTGATCTTGAATTGAATGATAAATATTGTACTTTAATGGAAGGCATCAAGGAAGCTTATTCTTGAATCAATTTATGAGCATTTAACTTCAATGGAGACCGATGAAGGGACTAGATTTCAAATTAAAGGTTGACCACTTGAATTTAATAGAAAGTTTTGAAAAAATTTAATCTCAGATAGAAAGTTGAATCTTCACAATAACTTTACTCTCATAGAGATTCGTAAACTTGAACTTGACTAAAGTCTTTAACTTAGAACAAACCTTCAAATGCTTAATCTATGTTGGCAAAGTTTCGACACTGCTTTAGAGCTTCACGTCTTTCTCTCTAATGATTGTGTGTAGAGTACACAAATAAGTTCTCTATTTACGAAATTTTTTGTGGAATGCCTAGAGATAAATATTCATCTATTTGTTGTTTATCATCTTTGATTTATTAAAAGGTGATTATTTGAAAAATCTGTGCTGGTTTGAATGATGTATTTTGACATATGACAATTTCTTATTTTCCTAGTGACATCATTACTACATAGGTTTAATTTAATTGGTTAACTTATATTATAATGCACAGATGGCGTAATTTGATTTGTTTTCCCAGACTTTTTTGGAGACCCACTACATTTTCATGTAGGATTTTAAATTTCTCGTAATATCCCTTTTATGATTGGCTATAATTTGTGAGGTAGAAATTAAACAGACTAAAATTTAATTATCTATGTAAAGATACCTTTTATTTCATTTTTTAATTATGTACTTTTATTTCATTTTTGTGCCAACCTAAACTTTCCCATTTGGGTAAGATTATTAGTAATAACTATAATCATAAAAATAATGCATGCTTTAATCATATCTTTTTGGGTGAGACTATCACAGAAAGTATATCCATCTTCTTATCATCTTCTTGTCACCGATTCAAATATGGTTGGAGACCAAAATTAAAACTTATATAAAGTTGTAACAGTCATGTGGACTATTTGAACCGATCATGGAAAAGGATTATTCACAATAAAGATGGACATTTTTGACATGATTCATAAACATATTCTGACCAATTCTATATTATGGTGTTTGGATTTTACATATTTAAATAAAAAAATCAAAATGACAAATACTTATATATTTCAATTATAATACATGTTTTTATTTTCATTGAATAGAAAGAAAATAATTACAATTTTCAATAACTTAAAAATTGAAAATTACAATTTTCATAAATTACAACTTTCAATATATGTGAATCTCACGAATCTAACATATGAATAACAAAATTGACAACTATCTTCTTCCTATTGAATAAGAGTAAGTACACATATTATAACAGGAATATATAAGTATTTTTCCTCATCAAACTTGGTTAATAAAAGTGTAGAATAGGATTTACTATGCAACTTAAAATTAATTCTTTACACATGATGGATCTAAGTGGTCAACACCCTTTCCTCAAAGTTTTATCAAGACCTCTTAGGATGTTCTTTTATTCTCTCACAAGTTTTAAATACCCATTAATGCTTTGATTTTCTATTTAACCATGAAATTTATTTTACTTTTTGTATTGGCATACAAAAAAAATTTCATGGTGACTGATGTATAAAATTAATAGTCCTGTTACTACAAGGACGTGTGAAACTACATGAGTGATATGTAGTCTAAGCTTGCAACAAGCTAAAAGCAATTAATTTGTTATCAACATAAAGGAATTTTTTATCCCTCTAATCACTTATATATAAATGGAAAACTAGAAAAGGTCATGGAAGTTGTAGAAATGATAGGTGGTGCGTTTGTAGGAAGTGGAATTTCAAATAATGCTAGGATAAGGAATCTATGATCGATGATGACTATGGAAGGAAAATGACTAAAGCAAAAACCAAAACCCACCATCTCATTTTCTGAAGAAAACTACTTTCCAAGTTTTGATTGTAATTATGACAATCCGATGGTTATCATTGCAACTATCCACAAGTATGTTATAAAGAGAATTTTATTCAATCAAGGATGTTTGTAGATATCTTATATGCCCACATGGTAAGGGTGATCCATATTTTGATCAAAAGCTTGACTCCTTATCAAGAAAGCCTAGTTAGATAGGAACTCATCATAGGGTCAATGAACTTTAGAGTGCTTTAGGGACTTAGCCTTAAATCCAAAATATAGATGTTGATTTTGAGTGGTTAACACTTTGAACACAGCTTACAATGCCATTATTGGATAGACATCATTAACTAAAGTTCGGGCTATCGTATCAATACCTCATCGTCTAATGAAGTTTCCTATTGAAATTGATGCTAACTAAGTTATGGTCAATCAACTTACGACTCACAGATGCTACATGAATAGTTTGGAAAGCGGGCAGACGTCCAAGGTTAGTAGGCAACCTAAATTGGAGTCAAGATTTATAAATAACAAAGCACCAATCGAGAAATCTAAAAAAGAATGTGTGAAGAATAAAGAGAAAGAGTAAATTGTCAAGTGATAGAATGATTAATATCCATGACAAAAGAGTGTATCATGTTAATAGTTGTTTTGCTAATTCTATTGTTTTTCTTGAGAAACTATGATATAATAAATTTGTTAAACCTAATTATTTTGGAAACATTTTTTCTTAAGACAAACGTTTTTATTTTGAAGGAAATATGACTTTGATTGACAAGTTGTTTCTAAGCATAAATAATCTAAATTTATAGTTAGCTAAAATGATCACAAAATTGACTAAAGAGCTTTAAAAGCTTAAATCAATTGTTAAGGCACAAGATGTCATTGGTAAGAGCTCTGAACATGGTATAAGATACCAATGAGCATAAATTGATCACATCTTGGTAGAAGATATCAATGAGTATGAATTGCTCATATCTTGATACAAAATATCATTGAGCATAAATTTATTACATATTGGTACATGATATCAATAAGCATAAATTACTCACATCTTGGTACAAGATACCAATAAGCATAAATTGCTTACATCCTAGCATACGATGCCAATGAGCATAAGTTGCACAAGCACATTTTCGAAAGATGCCAATGAGGACAAATTGATCATGAACTTTTTGACATAAGATGCCATCGAGCATATATAGCTTATATCCTGGTACAAAACACTACCAAGCATAAGAATCACAAAAATCCAAAAGACAATTGAACACAAGCTTTAAAGACATTTGTATTGCTTAAATTGTAAAGCAAAATTGTCATGGTTGGAAATACAAATCTAGAATAACAAGATCATGGTAAACCATTTTCCAACAAGAATGATAGTATAATCTGACGATTAAGAGTAGTCGATTCAAGAAATTAGTGTAAAAGCTTGAGATGCCTATAATAAATATGACCAGACTTCAAGATTAGGAAGTAGGTTCTTGTTTTCAATTATTTATCAAAGGTTAATAAGACCATTGAAGTTTGAAGAGGAATATTAAAAAGAATCAAATAAAGAGAGCAAACAAATGCAACTATAATAATATTTAGAATAGGGTTTAGTGAAATCCGGTTACAATATAATGATTATAGTGTCATTTTCCTACATTTTGGTTATCATTTGGTGACATCTTGAGCTCTTCAGGTTTTCTTCTTCAACTTTGATAATTTGGTCCAATTGTCTAGTCACATATATTCAAGTCCCCACTCTTTAGCTGTCTTGGAAGTTGTTGCTTTTTCCTAGTCCAATTTAGTGAAATCAAAATAATGGTAGTGATGCTTATGATGATGTTGATGGATAGACTGCTAGTCTATCTAAGTTCAATTGTTGTTGCCAGTCTCAGACAAGGCTTGAGCAGTGGAAATTGCATTATGCAATGTGATAATGATCGGCATGACAAATACCTATAATAAGGTTTAAGTGATGAAGTCTGCCAAACTCCCTCCGATGCTTAAATTGAAAGAATTCCATAAGAGTATAAAGTATTCCTATTGAGAAATTGAATTCATACCTTTCTATTTATAAGTGATTGGAGAGGTAGAGAGTCTTATATGTTAATAACAAATTAATTGCTCTTAGCTAACTACAAGCTCAGACTACATGTCACTCATGTAGCACCATGTGTCCTTGTAGTAATTGAACTATTAATTTTATATTCATCAATTACCATGAAAATTTTTTGAATGTCAATCCAAAAAATACAATAAATTTCATTATTAACTTGAAAACCCAATCATCAATGTCTATTTAAATGTTGTGAGAGAAAAAAATGATCATCTTAAAAGGTCTAATAAAAATTTGAAGAAAGGGTATTGACCACTTATATCCATCATGTCTAAAGGATTATTTTTAAGTTGCATAGTAAATCCTATTATGCACTTCTATTAACCATGCTTGATGAGGAGAAGTATTTATATTCTCCTATATAATATGCACCCTTACTCCCACCCAATAGAAAGAAAACGATTGTTAATTTTGTTGTTTATATGTTAATTTTATGGGATTCACATACATTGGGAATTATACTTTTCAACTTTCAATGCATTGAAAATTGTAACTATCTTCTTACTATTGGATGGAAGTTAGAACAAGTATTATACTAGGAGTATATAAGTATTTATTATTTGATGAATTGATTTTTTTTTATTTCAATCTATAAAATCCAAACACTATAATATAGAATTGGTCAGAATATGTCTATAAATCATGTCAAAAAATTTCCATCCTTATTATCAATAGTCTTTTTCCTTGATTGGTTCAAGTAGACTACATACATGATTGGAACAAATTTATAAAAATTTTAATTTTGGTCTCAACCAATATTTGAATTGATGACAACAGGATGAGTATACAAAGGTCCATATATGTTTTGGTATATGTATACTATATTGGATAAAGTCCTTGAAATATAATTATGTATAAATGAATTACAATCGGGATTGTAACTATTAGATAATTTATACATATAGTTATATTATTAAATATCCCTTGTTATTAAATAATTGAGAAAATAGACAATCAATTATTCGCAAGTAAACCAGTATATGTTATGTCCCATTCTTTTGGAAGAATGGAATGATCTCATGTATTATTTGATATGTTGATATTTGGATAAACATATGAGTATATGCTATGGAGGATATGAATGGATTAACCTACCATGAGAAGCCATATGGAATGTTACCATATGTCAATGGACTTCTAATATGAAAAAGTAGTGTAAGTGATCCTTAGATTTGAGATTAACACAATATCTTATATATGGATTTGTGGTCTTTGATTTTATTTTAGGCTTGTACTCTTAAAGAGTATATATAAATAATTTTGAGTACACCACAAAGTTCATGGAGGAAGTGATCGATCAAGATGGAATTCATCTTCCTTGGTAACAAGGAATGATATTCAAAACATGTATTGACACTTGTATTATGATCAAAATCATATGCCTATGTATTGATGATGCATAAAAAAAGTTTTATGTATAATTAATTATTGATACATAAAAGGAGTTTTTTATATGAACGATTGTGAGATAGCACATAGTCAAACATATACTCATGATTGGACGTTCAAACTAAGATTAACACTTGAACTCTCTAATTCCAATTTGAATATAGAGAGATAAAGTGATTGAATTACACACTAACACCTTATCATGAAAAATTTTTATTTTCACAAATTTATTCCTAGCATTTGGGTGGCCATGATGCTTTGCTAAAAGTCAATCTTGATCTATGAATTTTTTTTAACAATTTAGGAAAATTGTATTTCAAATTAAAAGGAGTTTTAATTCAATTAAGCTTATAAAAAGTTGTAAACAAGTTCATTGCCAATATGTATGAAAACCTAATGGGTCATATACAATAGAATCCCTTTGATCCAAATTCAAAGGAAAAGTTAGAATGTAAAATATTGTAAATTCAATAGTTAAATTAATGATTAATTAAGTATTCTAATATTATAAGAAGCATTAATAAATCAATGATTTAATGATTCTAATAAAGATTACAATTATTATATAGTAGTAAATTTTCATTATAGATATTTAAATGTTATAGAACATCTATATTGACTATTGAGGAAATCATGAGTAAAGGAATAGTTGTTCACTTAGAAAGTTGTTTTTACTTAATTAAAACAACTCAAGAATGATTACATAAGACAGTTTATGTGTTTGGACTTATAAAAGTGTTTGGGCTTGCTAAATACAAAAGAGGGAGCATAAAGTTAAGAAATGTAGGCTTCTTAAGCTGAAAAGGGCTATGCTAGTAGTGTAGCTCATCCACTAGATTAGTGAATGACACAAGCAAGATGAAACCCTAGCCTGCGCATCACTTATGTATGCTCCCCATTGTTATTTGTGCTCCAACCTTTTCTATTTAAAGAAGAGAAAAGCTAACCTTTCATTAGATCAATTTCAACCCTAGCACAAGTATTATGTACCTAACTCTTTCTGTATGATCTCACTTCTCATCTCCTCTTTGCATTCAAACACCAACTTTGCCCTAGTAAATTGTGATATATTGGAAAGTTAGTACCTTTTAAGTTGAGTGATTGATTTTTCTACTCTACCTATTACATCAATTTCGTGGAGGTTTTTGAATCAAATTAGTTTGTATGGATCACTGTTAGTATTGGAGATCAAATCTAAAAGAGTTGCCTGAAAATAATCCAAAGGAATTAATCATATAGCTTATTCATGGAATCACTTAGCTATCAAACTTAGATTTAAAGACTAAGGAGTCCAAAAATAATGCTCAATAAGGTATAATTTAAATCACTACTTTAAAATTTGTTTGAATTGTACCTTGTTTTGTGAATTAATTTGTAAATGAAATAAAAGGGATTTTCTTTAATCAAATAAATCTCAATCCACTCATGAAAATAATATGTTCTCTGACAAAGAATACAAGATAAAATCAATTTTTTCTTTAATATATGGATTTGATTTTTCCTCTGCATCCTGATCGCTACTTCTTCTTTCAACTCGTCGTTTCTTCTGCTTCCTACTTCTGGCAGCAGCCACAGGTCTATTAAAAAAAATAAAATAAAAAATTTTAGCAAAAAAATTTACAAAAATTAAAAAAATTGAAAAAATAAAAAAGTTAAATTATTTTTATTTTTTATTAAAATTATAATCAATATATAGTATAATTAATTGTGATATATTATCTAATTATTTTACTTAAATTTTATTTCTTCCTTTTTTATTTTTTAAATTTTTTGCAAAATTTTTTTCTTTTTTCTTTTTTTCTTTTCTCTTTTTCTTATTTTTTTTAAAAATAAAAAAGGAGAAAAAAAGATTTTAGCAGCATGGGGCATTTTGATGTTTCCTCAAACATCAAAGGAAAAATGATAGATTCTTCAAACATCAAGGGGGAAAAATGATAATAACTTTAATAGTAAAGAGTATTTTAATGTTTCCTCAAATATTAAGAGAGAAAATGATAATTTTTCAAATTTCAAGGAATAAATGAAAATAACTCTATAATTCTATAGTAATATATGTGTTTATTTTTATTGATATAAAATTAATTATTAATTCTATTATTAAAATATTAATTTTATTTAATATTAAAGATTATATTTTTAATTTTAAAATATTAAAAAATTAAAATTATATTTGTATTACATAAAAATAGAACACGTAATATTATAGTTGAATATATAAACCTACTATTGAGTTGTCACTGACTCATTCATCCGCAGAAAAAGCATCCCATTGCTGTACGAAGGAATGGCAGTAGGAGCGTGTCGGCGGGCAAGGCACTGAAAACTCTATACTCATCTATCCATCTCAATTTCCATATTTGTATGAGTGCATTTTATCCTTTCTTATTCCCATAATGAAATTTTGAAATCCTGTATCTGTATTTTATTATAATTTTATAATAAAATTATAATAAAATATATAAATAAAATAATTTTACTTTTTTAAATAGTAATAAAATAGTACTAAAACATTGAAGAATGATATAAAAATTCAATTTTCGATTTTAAAATGATTTTAATATTCAAATCAAATAAACAATAAAAAATAAATGATTAAAATATAACTTTTTCTTTCGTTTTTTTAAAACATTGAAATAATCTTTTAAAGCTTTTGATTTGAAAAAATATATAATAGAGAATATTATAAAATGTTGAAGAATTTTAAAAAATTAATTATAAATCTAAAGTTTATACTCTTTATTAATCAAAACTTTCGAATAAAAAAAATTATTATGATATAATATTTTTTCTCTCTTATTTTCTTAAATTCTCCTTCGTTCAAAAATAACATTAGCGTTCTAGAACAAAGGTCCAGCAGTTTAATTAATGGGGCAAATCTTGGATATATGATGAATGTTTTCGTCTCGAAGTACTTTAAGTGAAGAAAAGAATTGGGAATTTGGTTCAGGAAATGTGCTATGAAGCTGATTGAAAACTCTGATGCTAGCAGATTCTTTTGATAACAGGAAATTTGTAGATAATGCTATGTTTTCTCATCTCACTACTTAGTTTTAAAAAGCAAGAGAATTTAGCAGCCATCCCATAAATACATACATACATATATATCAGGCTATTTAGTTAGTGAAATAAATTAATTAAAGAACCAATGCAATAATAATCCAATGACATTCCTGATTATAACAAATCAACAATTGCAATTAATGGTAATTATTTTCTATAGTTTGTAAATTATAAAGGAAAACTCAAACATCTTATATCAAATAAAATGGAATATTATAATTTTATTAAAAAAATATATGTCTAAGAAATATACTAGTTTATAATCAAATGATATATTGATTCTTATCCATAAGATGTTTTTTCTTATTCAAGAGATATACTGAGTCATAATTATATGATGACTCATGTTTAATTAATAGACATGATTTATATCTAAAAATATGGTGGTCTATTATTAGGAAACAAAATTATTTGTACGGAAGAGAAATAATTATTTTAATTTATGAGACATTGTAACATTTTTAGGCAATTATTCATTATCTATACAACAATATTACACTCTGAGATTTAATAATTAGTTCTCGATTTTCCAATTAAAAAATTTTGAGGGTTTTATTGCATTTTGAGATAAAACTCGAGGAATTATTATACTAAAGAATGTGCAGTTACAATACATCTTAAAGTCATTTTTATTAATTTCTTTTCTCCTATTTGATAATTTTTTTAATAAAATAAGTTTTGTTTCATGGATAAATAGTTGTAATTAAGGCTTGAAAGTGCGATTGTAATTATAATTAATAAAATTTATCATTATGTAAGAAAGTATGTTCGTTGTTACACATATATTACAATTATTAACAGCAATTTAAAATTTTAATTAGAATTAATGATAAATAAGTTGTCTTTGTCAACCAAGCACATCAAGATTAAGCATCATTTCTTAAAGAAAGAAGTGAAGCAAGCTCAGTGTAACTGACAAGACCAAGCAACCAACAACGACACCCACGCTTGATTGGTGTGGGTGACACATTAATTTGCTATCACATCATGCAGCAGTTATCTGATTCCGTAGAACTTTTCTTGCTTTATTTAATTGCGAGCGTCAACATCCTATTTTGTCTTAAATCGTTTCTCAGAAATGAAAAAGATGGGAATATATATATATATAAGGAGGAAATTATTTCAGAGATTTCAATTTTTTACGTGATTATTCTTTACATTTTGTTTAATTTCAACATGTCGAGTGCTTATTGTGTGGTAAATACAACATAAGGGTTTGTCTAGTACAATAATGGAAGAATTAATTTTAAAAGAATTGACAATGAATCAATTTATTTTAGGGTTGTTTGTCTTTTCTTTTGCTAAAATTTATACAGATCAAAATAACATGATCACACATTTAAATTTTTGGAAGTATTTAAAAAATAGTTAACAGTGAATTTTGATCAGACCTAAATCTGATCAGCGAAGAGGAATTTTTAAAGGACCCAAACTATTTTCCAATTGCTGAGGTGATAATAGGATGTCGAATGGCAAGAAGAAGAAGGAGAAGAAATGAGTATATAGGAGGTTAACGTGATTTGGCTAAATTCGGAAGACACTAGATCCTACATTTATAGAGGTATTCTTATTAGTATGAAGGAATGTTTACAGAGTCTTGCAATGGTTTTCGATAGAATTTTTGCTAATATTCTTTTGCTTCTCTCTTTTTACAATGACTCTAGCCTCCATGTATAGAAACATGGAGAGATACAAATGGAACTAAATTAACTGTATATTTGTTACATTAAATATAAAATGTATAAGATTGCCTAGGGTGCTATATACTGACTTTTGCATATTGCTTTCTGCAGATGGAATTCGATAGTTGCATCTGCAAATTGTCACAGCCCAATCCCCAGGTTCGTGACCGGCGTAGAAGGTCATCCGTGGGAAACCTCCTACAAGCCTAACTATACATATTGACCTATAATTATTCTTTTATTTTTGCTGAAAATCAGATAGAATTTTTCCTATAATCTAGATGCCCAGGCTCAAGGCCTTATTATACAGTAAGGGCCACATGCCCACTGCAACCTATGTAACAGATAACAAATATGTATACAATATACAGTGGCCCGGATTAAACATTATCAGCTACTGGGCATTCAGAACTCAGTTAAAATGAAATACAACAAATATTATCATAAATCAATATCAATCTCTATAATTCATCTATAGACAAATAATATGGGCCATATATGCAGCAATAAATCAAATATATGGTGGCCCAAACTAATCACTTATTCTACTGATCATACAAACTTAATGTAATATGTATTTATTACTTTACCAATTACCATATTTCTTGATATACTTATTATTTTTATTCACTACTTATACTGTGGTTATTTTATTTCTTTGTGTTTCAAAATGTATTTCTTCTTCTTTACAGAATGTTAATTGGATCTAGATAATTCCTATAGGTAACCAGAATCGATCAGATCGCCCCTATATCATCCACAACACTATTCAGATATTTCATTTTTATTCCACCCTTCCCTTTATTTCTCCAATAGACACCGAGTGATCACAAGTACACCTGACGGTTTCCTGTGAATAACCATTGGTTTCGACACCAAAGGAATTCAATTAGGGAACCAGAACAGATCTTCATGTCCAACCGTATTACACCAGTTCAGATCACCCCCTTATTTCTCCTACAGAGCAGATGTTACACAGGTGCACTTACGGGTTGCCTAGGATCTACCAATGGATCCTCAATGAATTTAATTATATTATATAACAGGTATCCACACTTGGATTCCAAGGAAACTCTTGCTGGTGATCATGGCATTTTCAATATTTTTCGTTACCGCCCCTTGGGCTTTTACTGCCTTTCTAGCTATTCACTGTATTTTCCAGCCATACTGATTGTTCTTTTGGTATTACCTAGCCTTAAAGACTGTTTACAAATATTACCTGATTACCATTAGGTTTCTAGGGAATCCAGTTTTCATATTTATTAGTATAGAATTATATGGTTTATATATATATATAGAGAGAGAGAGAGAGAGAATATCTCAAAATAAAACTCATCATCGGTATTTCAATTTATTGAAATATCTACTTTTATTTATGTAATGAGATTACTTTTCAATACAATTACAACATTTATAAGGTGAGATTATTCACTCACCTCCAAAGTATAAATCTATAAGAGATTAAGTATTCCTCATTTCACAATTTATTCAGAACATATC
>JANHAO010022806.1:0-12078 GCA_026873985.1 Saraca asoca
ATGCCATATTTTAAGGTAATAAATTATTTTTACCTTGTTCATGATGTAAATTTAGATAATGTATCTATTATATTGTGATTTGTATCTATTATTTTATAATTTATATTTGCATAATAGGATTGTATTGGATTTATTAATGGCACACATATAGTAGCATGTATTCCTGAGGTAGATTAGTTACATTATATAGGAAGAAAAGGGATTTTCACTTTTAATATTATGGCCACATGTGACTTTGATATGTGCTTTACATTTATATGGGTTGGGTGGGAAGGATCAGCACATGATGCACATGTTTTGCTTCATGTGATTAACACACCAACTTTGAATTTTCCTAAGCCACCACAAGGTATCTTTTTTTCTTTTATTTTTATTTGATACTAGAAGTTTTATAGAAATTATTCTTAGTTATCTTCTTTTTCTTTTAATTAGGTAGGTATTATTTGGTGGATAAAGAATATACAGATAGACAAAGATATTTGGTATCGTATCCAAAGACAAGGTACCATTAATCACAGTTTGAATATGATATACCAAATAATGCTAAAGAAGCCTTCAACCGTGCACATTCATCTCTTCAAAGTTGTATTGAAAGATCATTTGGAGTTTTGAAGAAAAGATGGAAAATACTGACTAGAATACCACAATTTAGTGTGCATACACAAATTGATATTATAATGGCTGCATTTGCCTTGCATAACTATATTCGGATCAACTCGATAGATGACCAAATGTTTACTATGCTAGAGCAACATCCAGATTATATACCTCATGATGAACTCCCAGATATTCAAAATAGTTTCAGAAATAATGAAAGTGTGAAAGAGACATCTAGTGAAATGAGAGATATCCGTAACAATACTGCTAGTTTGTTATGGGATGCAAGATAGTAGATTTAGTTTTATATTATTCTAGGAATAATATTAATTTTTCTGAAACATGCAAATTGGTTTCCCTTTTCCCCTTATGTATGCAAATATATGCATATCATTTTTCATGTTTTATAATGGTATTTTTTTAAAGATGACTTTTAACATTTCTTATATTAAAATTAATTAATCAACAACTTCATGACAATGCATATATTAATTAATATAAATACTAAATAATTTGAAAAGGTAATTCATGGAAAAAAAAAATCTCAAGCCCTTTTTATGTATCAATCTTTTTTGATAATATTATACTATTTTCAATATTTGTTATTTTTTCACAAAGTTAAAAAGGGACAAAAAAACTCATATATCATTACATATTTGACATACGTTTATTAATTTAATATAAATAAAAAATAAGTAAGTAAATAAATAAATAATAAATATGTGATGCAATTAAATATAATTAATTAAATTTTAGATAATTATATTCTTATTTTAAATATTTTAATTATATCAATTTGATCTCAATCTCGAAATAAAAGTAATATATTTTATATATCTAATGATATCAACATATTCTTTTATGTCATTTTACATTTATGAGCTATCTCAACAACGAATTTTACCAAATACTTCTAATACAATTAATTAGTTTATCAACTTTTAGCTAACAGCTGACAGCTAGTAGTTAGTAAAACAGCTAACAGGTAGCTTATCAACTATCAGCTACTTATGCCAAATAGACTCTAATTCAAATCTTTATAAAAATTTTGAAATTTTTTTTAAATATTCTTCTAATTCAAAATATCTTTTCTTTTATCCAAAATTAAATAATTTATATATAAGTAAATATTTATATATATAAAAATAAAATATTTATCAATACGTTACTAATAATATCTAATTTTGATTTGATAGATAATATCTATCTAAAAGTTTTCAATTTTTAAATTTTTACATTATCTTTAAATATAAAAATACTAAATTTGATATTTCAAAGTTTCTCTTTTGAAATTTATATCGCTTTTGAGTACTTATTAATGAAAATTTCAAAATTAATTGGACTGATAAAATCATATGACAACATAAAAAGATATGGATTAAATTAAATAGAAAAGGATTAGAATTACTTGAATTAAATGAATCCATAATTAGTGTGAAGAATAGATGGATATGGGATCACTTCTCTTGATAACCCTGATAGTTGGGAGAGCACACTGATAGCATAATGATAGGAGTTGTGTATCCTAATTAGGATTTTAGAAGTAGGGACCTATCTATATATAGGACAAACTGGGTAGGGTCCTACCCATCACAGAACTTCAACCCAGTATCCAATCTAGGCTGTCGTACCTAATATAGCCCATATATGTCATTTTTAATACTCTTAATTATTTTGATATTATTTTAATAATTTATGAATTATGTAAATACAAATTTAAAGGAAATTCTATCAATCCCCCACTTGTACTACATAATTCATAAGTTATGGTCACCTTAAGTAATGTCAAAACAATTATGGTACTACACCCATAAATCTATTGAAATAATAAGCATCCAAATGTAGAACATTATATCTGAAAGGGTATATTAATGTCACACACATTGTATGCTTAAATTTCTATGATCAAAATATAAAATGTGCATAACAAGATTTATGTAACGACAAATGTGACTACATATAAATCTCCACATAGTTGTCTAATTATTGGCCCACAATGCCAAATGAGAATTAATATCTTAACACGATAGTGAGATAGAGTTTAAATGTCTCCAATAACATGCCATAACTAGATAATGTGCACAAAGACAATATATGGCAAAACATAAATATTACATTTTGAACATATTGAGATAAACAATATATCCAATATAATTACATCAATTACAATACTCCCACTAACTCGAAACACTAAAAGATTTAGCCAAACCCAAATTAATTACATGATCATGATACATTCTAATTACTAAGCCTTTGGTTAGTGGATCCGCAAGCATATGATTCATGGAAATATACTCAATGAAAGTAATATGCATGTGTATCTTCTCTCTCACAAACTAGTACTTTACAACAAAAAGTTTTGTATGGGGTAGAATTTTTGATGCTCAAAGAGAAGTTCACAGTAGTAGCATTGTCATAATAAATGGTTAAGGGTCTTGCAAATACCCTAAACTAGTTTTGAGCCAGTGCTATACATGGGTTTTATAATGACTTCATGATATATGTGATTACTGACAGTAAAATCTGGTCAACCCAAGTTTTGAACCCTAAAATTACAGAATAAGTGTAAAAAGAGAGGAAGAACAGGAAGACACCAGAAGTTTTTAACGTGATTTGGCTAAAGTTAGTTTGACCCCTATGTCCATGCCTTTTATGACTCTTTACTGAGTATATTATATCTCATGATCGTATATTGTGTGTTCATATATAATAATTTCATCCCCTTTTGTAATAGTTGGGGGGTTACTGTTTGAGTGTAAATTAATAACAAATAAGTATCATGACTTGATTGGGATTACATGGTGTTAACAGTAAAATCCAATCAACTCAAGTTTTGAACCCCAAACTGCAAATTTGAATGTAAACAGGGAGTAAAAAAGAGAGTGAAAGAGATAGAGAGAAAAAGCAAGGAGACACCAAACATTTTTAACGTGATTCAACCAAAGTTAGTATAACCCCTATGTCTATGGCTTTTATGACTCTTTGCTGAGTATATTATTTTTTATGATTGTATTGTGTGTTCATGTACAATGACTTCATCCCTTTTTATAATAGTTGGAGGTTATAGTTTGAGTGTAAATATATAACAGATAAGTATCATGACTTGATTAGGATTACATAGTAGATCAGTATAGATGGTTATAGCAAACTCCCGCTAGAATAGGGGACTCGATGAGCTTTCTTGGTTGTTACGGACTCTTTTTGTGAGCTGCGAGCTGAGCCTTACTCCCATGACCTAAGGTTGATGTTTGAGCTACGTTGACCAGTGACCTTGGCTTGCATTTAGTGACTTGATATCTTGGTCTGGTGACCTTATTCCAGATGAGCTAGGCCGTTGCTAGTCTGAGTTTATCCATTGGGCTTTTAACAGCCCATTTATGCGGTATCGAGAATTACCCATAACATTAGGCCCAGCTCTCAGTGTGATTTACGGACTAGGAGTTGAAGTTTACTGGTAAAAGCTGAAGATTACGACTAGTTTTTGTTGCATTGTTTTGTCTATCCATACCATTATTACCGCATTAAATGCATGCACTTTTCCAAAACCATCAGTGTAATAGCGTCGAAATCCTATTTTTCGTTGGACCATTGATTGAGGATAGTTTATCATTTCCCTAATCTAACGGTGTAGCAGTTTGAGTTGTCAGGTGAAGAGACCTTTCATTCGCTCTCATTTGTTGTTTTTGAAAATCTGTGCTTCAATTTTTCCCGTTCTCAAGCTTTCACCCTATCTTTGGTATCTTCCATCTCCGCTGCATCTATAATAGTATCCTTCGGGTTTGGTCTAATTGGTCATGCTTATTTTTCCTTGGATTATCTTCTTAGACCCATTTCATTCAACTGATTCAATAAGTTCTCTAAATACAATCTTCTTGACTTTGAGTTTCTTCTTTTTATGAATGCTTTACTTTGTGGTTTTCTGATATCTAGCAACCCGGTTTGATAATATGAGTCCATTAGATGTTAGGAAATTTTTCTTCACTAACTGGTTATATTTGTTTGTGGGCCTGTTACTGTTCATAAAACTGGTGTATTATTGCCTGATATAGTGCCTGTAAGTTTAGAGGTCGCAAGTTACTGAGTTTAGTCTTCTTCTATTTCCCTAGTTCTTGTAACCTAATAAGATTATTAGTTAAGCCCCCTATGTTTTCAATAGTTTGGGTCTTAGATGTGGTGATTTAAGGTGTGTGTGGCCTATTATATAGGGAGCATTATTATCCTTAGTTTATAAGTAAGATCTACTTTCAATAACCTGATTGTTTCTTTTTCTATATAGATGGTAGGTCATAAACGGCAAGGTCACCAAATAGGGAGTAGCGAGGACTCTGAATCTCCTGCCCAAAGTGGGGAGTTAGTGCATTCTGTAGATGAGGCAACCTTGGGTAATGGTGAGATCACTCAGAAGGATGTTGCTTGTCCTGATCCCACTAAGGGTTAGGAGCTCTCAAATTATATAATGTTTATGTGCCACCCTTCGATCATTAAATTTGATGATCTTGGGAGCATTGTCGAAACTTTTTGTCTTCCAAAGGATTGTCATATTTTGGCTCCTTCTCCCACCGATCACGTAGCTCATCCTCCTAAAGGGTTTGTTGTCGTTAGCACCTATCATCTCACTACTGGGTTTAGGTTCCCAGTCCAACCCTATCTTGTGGAGCTTTTGAATAAGCTGTACCTTTCCCTTTTTTAGCTTACCTTGAACTCGTACTCTTAGCTCACCTCTCTTGCCCTGTTATCTTTCAAATGGTCTTCCTTCTCCTTTAGTAAGCGTTCTTTGTTATCTTTTTAGTATCAGGAGTGTAGGTCAGAATGAAGGGATTATTACTTATTGAGTTGGCAAATCGAGTTCAAGAGGATCTTGCCACAGGATGATACTAAGGGCAAATCCAATGTGGGGCTTTATAAACCCACTGGTTCTACCTTTCTTGTCCATCACTGCGTGATCTTCATAGTTTTGATTTTGTCCTTACTCTTAGTAAGTGAGTTGAAGACGTATAGGCTTGTATAAATCTATTTTATTTATAACTTTTTGTGTTCTATTTTATTTCGCATGTGGAGCTGGCAAGGAGAAACCATCGTTGGAGGCCAAGGGGGTTGAGGTACTGGAGCTGTTTGCCATTGTAGATGATTTGAAGAATGATCTCAGGTTCGACAAAGACCTTTTACGTTTGCACAAGCTTGCCCTAGCTTTAGCCGTCGAGCTTTGCATAGACATTGGAACTTGTAGAACCAAGAAGGTTAGTCCAGTAAACTTTGCAGGGTGCAAAAATATGTTAAAGCTCGACCTTCGATCACCATGATCTTCCCATCTTATCTGATTTGTTACTGCTGCCACCACTTTGTTAGCCCCTACTACTGCTACAACCCCCGCTGCTATAAGGTCATCTTCTCTGGCCTTAGCATCTTCCTAAATGTTGGTTCCTTCCTCTCATTCTAAGGTGGTTGGGATGATCAATGTGGTTGGATCCCCATCTAATCCTCCTGTTAAAAAGCAAAGAATAAGTAGGCGAAAAAGGTCACTGTTCTTCAGAGGCGATTCCTAAGATTGAGGTTGAGGAGCGACCTTCCAACCTTGGCCCGAAGATGGAAGAGTGTTTTAACTTCCTTCGGGAAAATGTTAAGTCGATCTTGGGGCCTTGTAATAGGGTCAAGGTGCTAGAGTTAGAGGAGTTCCTAGGGGAAGGATTAATGGGTTATACAGCTCACCATAGTCTGCTAGTGAGTAAAGTTCTTTTAACTTAGTCTTGTTACCTTTCGTAATCTGGCTTGTTCATTTTGTAATGATTTTTTTTAGAGCTTACTGTCAATAATAAAGAAAAAGAATGCAATCTAGGCTTGGAATGCAGAAAAGAAAAAGCTTGAGGGTGATCTAGCTATTGCAATTGCCAAGGTGTTAGAAATGAAAGAGAAGGTTAAGGACGCCGAAGTCACCAAGAAGAGAGCTGAGGAAGCTTTATCTTGCGACATAGTGAATGCAAGGCTATTACATCCAGTCTTCATAAGATGATTGACGAACTAACAATGGTGAAAGGTGAGCTGGATGTGATGATGCAGTGAGTTAAGGCTTCTAATAGAAAATATGAAGTGGCTAGGAATGAGGTTACTCAGGCTAGAAGTGCGGTTCTATTGGCAGAAAAGAAGGGTACTCGAGCTAAAGGAGAGACTGCTATATTGGTTGCGAGAGCTGAAGAGGAGGCGAGGTCTAAGGCCAGTACTAACTTTTTATTCACCCTATAGGAGGAGTATCCAAGGATGGATTTTTCCTTTTTCAGTAGGAATGTTCTCAAATTCATTAAAGGTTTTGAGGAGGACACGAGAACAACTTCTCCTGATAAAGGTTTACAATTGGTAGGTGGAGCTTCTCCAGCTTGAAACTTAACAGAGAGTAGTTCACAGGCCGTGGAAACTACTGGTGATCAAACTGCCTGTGATAAACTTTCTTCACATGGGGACCCTTCTTCCCAAAGGATAGCTTTTGAGGGTCAGTAGTAATTATAGTTTTATGTGTTTTGAACCTTTATATTGATATTCTCCTCATTAAGGATTTTAATGAATTTTGTTATTATTATGGTAATTCCTTGCAAATCATAGTTGGATATGATTCAGGTTGAATGACCAATCGGTTACACCAATGCTTTTTAGCTTCCAACAATGCATGTTTATCAGGTCGAATGGCCAGTAGTTCACATGGACATTCTTTTTGAGTTTTGATGTGCCTGAACTGTCAACCGGTAATGAATTGAGCACTAATATGCATCAGCTGGCAATAAGCCATCAACTGGTAATGGATTGAGCACCAATGTGCCTTAACTAGTAATGAATTGAGCATTGATGTGCCTCAATAGGCAATGAGCCATCAACTGGCAATGAATTAAGTATCGATATGCCTCAGCTGGCAATTAGCCATCAGTTAGCAATGAATTAAGCATTGATGTGCCTTAACTGGCAATAAGCCATCAGCTGGCGAGGAATTAAGCATCAATGTGCTTTAGCTGGCAATAAGCTATCAACTAGCAATGAGTAGGTTGCATGCGATGCTGAATTAGTAGGTCACATGCGAGGTGGCAAGTTAGTGTGGGCTGCCTCCTTAGTGCTTTGTATTGATTAATGAATCTTCTCTGGCATTCTTTCCAACTGTCAATATTGTGAGCTAAGATTCCTGAACCATGTTCAGGTTATGTCGCCTAAAGTAGCTAGAAAAACACAACACTTAACTAAAGGATTAATGGTCTGAAGATCCATCTATGCATTAAGACATCTGAGAGTTAGATCTGAAAGTTGAGAGCTAGATCTGAAAGTTGAGAGCTAGATCTGAAAGCTTGAGCTAGGTGAGTCCTGCTCATCTTTAAAGCTGAGAACTGCCAGCTAGTTGAGACCTATGACCTACAGCTTATCTTTAGAGTTATGAGCTAAGAGCTAGCTGAGACTTATGAGTTAGAGCTCATTTTTAGAGCTGAAAGTTAGCTAAGACCTGCAAGCTAGAGCTCATCCTGATTTCACAAAATTTTTGTGAGTTTCCTTGGATATAGTATACATTGTAAAAGATTCTGGATCAGGTCAAGATGAGCAATGAAATAGTTTTAGTAGTATTAATCAATCAAATACAAATGAACCCTTTCCTATAGGTAATATGTTCAAGCCTGTTATACATATAACAAATTATTAGATAGTTTAATTTACTTTCACCTACATTATTAAGCAATTATCAATCATAATTTTCCATGATTTTTTTCCATAGTCACTCTTGGCCATGTTGCAATAACTTTGCAAGGTTTTATGGATATTTATGGAGTCAATTTTCTTCATTGTATTAGATTTTAGAATTTGCAATTTCTTTAGTTGCTTTTACTTTACTTAATTCAATTATATAGACTAAAATGGTTCTTTGTATATTACATCGATGATGCTGATCTTGAATTTCAATGCCACCACTATGGTGCCATGTTTTGGCTTTTAGAGGAATTATCATCCAGTAACATGTCATCACCCAAGTTCTCTCTATGTTGCATACAAAGGAAGGTTAGATTACCACAACCACATCAACCATATCAGCATGTAATTTACATGCAATGCTGGTGAATTTATATTGTAATCTAAATAGTAGAACAACAAAAGGAAAATGCTTACATATATGGCAAACTTATCGTACTTGATGGTGAGTAGATTGTTTTTATTACAAACAATAACTTGCGATAATGCTACTTTTTTTTGACTAAGTAGCAAAAGATTCACTAAAAGCTAAGGTTGGCTTCTAACAAAAAATTGCACTAATGGGTACGTTTTCCAGCATAACATCTTGTCAAAATAAAATTCACAAAGTTTTGTAAGATACTAACTCCATAGTTCATGATCAATGTAGTTTACCTCTATTTCACAAACTCTCAATCAAATTTTTCAATTTTAATGAGATGTTTGAGCTTTGTGGCAAAGTTTTGAGGAGGTAACATTTTTGAGATTGGAGTGTGGTAATCCTCTTCATCATTTCTAGCCCTTTTCAAAGGTGTGACGTTGTTTGCAGAGCTTAAGTCAATAATATGGTTAGAATTCAAGGAGAGTGTATCCTGTTGTAAACTTTATGTTATGAGAGTGTTCAATAAAATGATAACAAATGACTGAAGTGAGCTTATTATTATCTCATCAATGAAGATGAACTATACTTACATTTGTTAGAAGTTGAAGCTGAATGGATGAGCTTGGCACAATATCAAGGTCTTGTGAAATGAGATGCTGCATGAAAATAAAACATTAAGTTAAAGTACTATTCAATTCATAAGGTCTAGAGCACATTATGAATTATAGTGATTGCATTGTGCAAGATTTTTTTGAAAAAATTATATATCAAAAGTAGTAATAATAGATAAGTTAGCTAAAGATTAGCATATTAACCATTTAATCGACCTGATAAAAATGAGAGTTGGCCTTGAATGCTTCAATATCTCATTTATCATCATTGATTTGTAAGACTGTGTAGTTGGGGCAATCATCCTCAAGTTTGTCATTATTGATGTTGTAAGTTGATATTTCAATTTTGAAGAGAAAAGTTTTCTTTAATAAGATATCCAATTCAGTTGGGAAAGTTTCCTTTTCATCTTGCTATAAAAATAATTATCTTTTGTGCAGTATAATAGATAAAGTAAAAGTTCATATACAGGAAAAAAGATGGCAAAATAATCAGTTGAGGCACCATCACCCTTACTTGTCATTGGAAAAGGTAATCAGCTGATTTTCCTATAATTTGTGTTGCCTCACGTTCAAAGAGGACAAAGATAGCTTTTCCAATAGGATCATAGACCTAAATTTGAACTTTGTATCTATTAATGAAACAAAGTCAAAAAATTATGTATAGATTTTAATGGAAGTCACACTAAACTTGATGAAATATTTATAAAAATTATTGTTTTGATAAAGGAAACTAAATAATCAATGAAGGCAACATAATGCTCAAACTCAGCAAGTGTAAGATCTAGCTTTCTATTACAGCTAGGGTAGATGACTTACCTATTCATAACCCTCACTTTTCTACTACATCTGTTGCAAGCATCATAGCACCAATGGTATCTAGTGGGTAGGGTCTTGAACGTTGTAATAGTAGATGCAATTCTATTCTAGGAGAAATAAATAAATGTAAGTTTAGGAGAAATATAGAAAGTAAGTCATTAAATGAAATACAAAACTGTTATGTACCTATTTAGAAATTTTAATTTCTTCAATTGTTTTCTTGTTGAATGAATTTGCCCAATCTTCTTTACTACCACTGAAGCTTTGACTGTCTAGTTTAATGAACCTTTGGGTTTGTGATTCATTAACAAACTTCAAGCTACATTTTAATTAGCAAGAGTAGACATAATTACAATTTATATGAAAGTAAACTTTCTGATTGTGAGAAAGATGAATTTGTAAATTATTATAAGATAAATAGTCGAAAATAACACTTGTAATTGCCAAAGTAAACATGAATTCAAGAGGAAGGTAAGTTATGGAGATAAAGAGGAAAGTTTAAATAATTGAAATATGTAAGATAGATAGACACTATCGACGTGGCAATGAGCAAGATCTGGATATAAATAATTGTATAATCTACCTAATAATGAGGAAGAACTACATATTACATAAATTACATGAGAAGTACCTTTTCTTCAAGTCCATTGCTTGTGGAATGTTTGGATTGAAGATAATCTTTCAAGCAGTCCAAGAATTTGTCAGAATGTTACCTTTTGGTTGGCAATGAGAGAGGAAATCAATAATGTGATAAACAATGGCAGATTAATATTAAAAATCTATAGTAACTAAATTAACCTTGTGTATTCTTCAACCTGGCTAGTTGGAATATGATAATGAGAGAAGTGTCCTCAGTTTCATGAATGAAGTTTTTAGCATATTCAACAAGCTCCCCTTAAAAAAAACATGTCAACATAACTTGGCTGCATTGCATATGATTTTACATATTAGTATGTGTTTTAAATTATTAATACTTGAATATGTACTATAACATATAGTTGTGTAAGGTTGATACTTACTTCTCATCTCTAAGATAGATATGCTTTTTCTTAGTCCTATTGTCCTTAATTGCCATTTTTTCATGGGATTACAACTCACCAATAACATCTATTGATAGTTGAATACATTTAAGTGTTAGAGATAGATGAATAACGTGAAGGACATAATTGGACTGCAATGTAATTTATTACCAATCAGATTTTTGTTTCCACAAACTCTAGACAGTATATCCTTAAAGGGTAGAAATGTGTAGTAATGAAGAGGAAGGTCCACTTTGAGTGGTTGAACTCTAGTGTTTGGGTGGAACTGGATCTTATAATAGTGATGGCTTACTTTGTAGTCTTGATCGTTTTCTTTTACTTAAAAGTTTTGGATTGTGTAATACTTTCCCTCAGTAAGCTTTCCCTTATACTTCTTATAAAGGATCCTTCCAAATTCCGTTGTTTGAATTTTTTCAACCTACATTCAAGAGAAATGGATTATACAGTTGTAATAGATATATGAATTTATAAACTTAAAGGAATTAAAACATTGTAGAAGCATACTTACATTTTTATCTATCAATAGCATTTCAATATTGCAATGATTTTCATTATTGTTACATTCTATAATCCAAAGATGGGGTACTCGAACTTGGATTTTTGAGGTTTGGATATTGAGATCCAAGTCTGAAATGTAGCTAATTTTTCTTGCCATTAGAAGCAATCTGCACTTGGAAATGTAACTTTTGATGCAATAATGAGTGAGAATTGAATAATAAAGAAAACAAAGGAACTAAGATTACAATAATTACACATTGATTTAAATTGAACCATTGTAATCAATGCACATTTGAACTACAAAATAGCAAAGACCTAAAGGAAACCATGATACACAAACAATGACCCTTATCACACTTCAGATCAAATTTTGAAACACTTCTTTGTAAATAATGTTAAGGGTAGATGTTGATGGCTGATTATTTTTGTCTTCAATGAGGAACTT
>JANHAO010022807.1:0-12083 GCA_026873985.1 Saraca asoca
AAACTGCTTCAAAATGGCCAAAAATGCAGAAATTTGTTCTAATGAACCAATTGACACCAAATCACAAATACATATTAACACAGCTAGAAACATGACATTTTAGCACTTAAAATGCTAAGTATGAAGACAAATAATTGTGTCAAATCTTGTGTTATCACTCCTACATTCATTGTGATGGTATTGCTTCTAGAGAGATTTTTACAGAGTTTTAGTATACTTATTTCAACTTAGCTTTATAGTGAGATCCTTCCTCTTATTTATAGAGGAAGGGAGGTTAAGTGTAATGATTACAAGTTTTAATCTTGTTACATCAAGCATTAAATATACAAGATAAAACAAACTCTTGCAATTTGGCTTTTGCAGATTACTTTATGTGGGTAGGCCACTTGTCTGCGACTTTTTGTGAGGTGCTTCTCCTTGCAAGCCAAGGCTTTCATTTGAGATCATTAGCGAGATCTAGCTTTCACACAGGATGAACAGTCGATCATGCAAGTAAGGGCTATGGTTTTGCTCTACTATAAGTTTGCTGCTCGCAATTCAGTGCTCTTGCTTAGTGACCTCGAGGCCTGGTGAGTTGGACTTCTTAGTTGAACTGGGCTTTTGCCAGCCTATTTACAGAGTACCAAATTCTGCCCACAACAAATTCTAACGGTTAGGCATTTTAAGTCTATCTTTGATCAAGGTTTGGAACTTCTTTTTTCTTACATTATATTCATTTCTTCATTGCCAAGTTATGTCAATGTTTCTTTTTACTTTTTTTGCTTTGTACTTTGCTGATGGTTTGTATTTTTAGTGCTTAGCTTTTGTTTTCCTCTTTTGTTTCTTAGTTTGATTATTGTAAATGTTTTCAATTAGGATTTTTTTTTTTTAACTGTGCTTCTTGGTGTAGATTATCTAGTCATGCATGCTCTATTTTGTATTACTTGGTAGAGTGGTTATGAATACATAAAGATTTTCCTTGTAATCTATTAAGTAAAAGTAAAACTTAAAATGTCACCATTTTCCCATACAAAATTATCAAACATAGTTTATAAAAATCATAAAAGTCATTTCCTGTTTAGAATAAAATCAATATAATAGTTTTGTGAGGTTAACTTATTTTTTCTTTTTTTCCTTCTAAATAGTCATATGGATCCTTCTCAACATACTATGAAGAGTACAAAGGTAATACCCTTATGAAGGAAATAACCCTTATGCATAATAGAGGAAAGAAGATGAAAGTTAACTTTAATTCTAAGGGTTAGTTTATATTACTTATCTCCAAATTTTATTTAAGATTTATATATATATAACTATCTTCTTAGAATAATTGTACATAAGTATAATCCATGTGTGTGTTATCTTGTAGACCACCTTTGATATCGATGGGAGGAGGAGAAAAAAAGTCTTAATGCTTGTTGAGGAGCGGTGGAAAGACTTCAAGAACCAGTTGATAAAGGATTATATTACCGTCAAGAGGAACAATGATGAAAATTTCCTTGAGAAATACAACTTCCTCAATTAACAAGTATGTGATGAATTTGTGAAGCAATGCTAATTTGAGGCTTTTTAGGTAAATTTGGCCATCTTACCTTATATTTTTTTCAACTACATATTATGAGTAATTTGTCCATCTTATCAATTATATATTTTTTTTGTCAATAAGGTACTAGCAAAGCTAGTAAAGAGAGACAAGTCAAAAATAAATATAAACATAAGTTGTCTTATGGTAGATATGTGAAGCTTGAGCAAGCTTTATTGAAGGAAAAGCTTACAGAATAACAAGCTCCCAATTAGTCTGATCCATAACTTATTTTAATATCTTGGCATAAACTTGGGAAGAGAATTAGGGTTAATACAAAATGTGAATATATGACCAAAGAAAGCCAAATAATTCTCAAGAAAATTGTAAGTAATTTGCAAGTTTTAATTACTTTAAGTAATTCTAAGTGTTAAGTTGTAATAAATATTTTTAATTGTATATATGCCATAGGATTCTCTCAAGCAAGCAATTGATCCAGGGAGATTTTAGTCCATTTGAAAGGATGGATATATTAATAGTTGCATTAAGAACTGAAGAGCATCTCGGTCGTGTTAGAGGGTTGGTAGAGGCATGGTTTTTAAGGCCTATTTTGGGGGTTCATCAAAGCATCTCTCAGGATCATCAATTTTTATGGAGGATCTTACTATGGAGATTACTACTCGAGTGACACAAAAGGTGAGAGAAGAGATTATTGCTTAATTAAGATTGGAGAACTAGGCTAAGTGGCAAGAAATTCAGAAGATGTTTGCCTATATTTAGAAAATGGGCATGTAATCACTCTCAAACCCGAGGCCTATTGTTGATAAGGTAAAGATGCATCTTTCTCCCCCACCTAGCAATGCCAATTGTCTGGGAGACCTTAAGTTGTTTGTAGAGCTATTAGAGGTAAATCACTATCACTAAAGCTTAAACTTCCTTTATTATATAATTAATTTCTAATAATATTTGTGAAAAATTGTCATGAGCTAAAACCTTAATCACGGCTGATGTGAATATTAATCCTTTCATTGATAATCACCAGCCTATATCTCAATTTTGCTAATTCATTTTGTTCATGACATGTTGGATTTTGTTATCATTCAAATGACTCAATTTGATTTGGTGGCTAAGAAAATAATGAAATCCATGTGATTTCAAAAGGCCAATATATTTATATAGTTGAAATTTACATAATGTACAGAAATGTATCCCATTAAGGCACATATCCCTTGTTGTCATCAATGTTCACCTCTTAACATGCATTTCCTAAATCCTTATACATACTCCTGGCTAGTTTCAATAGCCATTCTTCTTCAACACTCTAGATTCCTTTAGGGACAACACAGAATAAAGTCAATTTAGCCTATAACTTGCAAGGATTTCAAAAGTATAAGTCTGACTAACTCTATTCCTAAGACATGCAACTTATGTTTTGAAAGGTGATCCAAAAAGAGTGTAGATGGTTGATCCTATAAAGACCAAACCATCCCATAGCTATCATTAGTAATGCATTTAGGGGGTTGTAAAGAGATAATTTGTATCTCGTGTAACACCTCACATCTAGCCAAACTTAAGATTATGATATAATGTATTTAATTTCATATGCTCCTAATAGACTGTCAATCGAAGTGGTGAATGAATCAGTTGTGATTTTCATTAGTTGATTATCCATGTTACTTTTCAATATAGGAATTGACCACTAATTCTTAAGTATCTGAAAAAAAATCCACAAAATAATGAGTTTGGAGCTTAGTAAGATATATACGTACCAAACATATGAATTCATCACACAATAAAAGCCATACATTCATACACATGTATACATATTGTCATTAATAGCTGGTATTTATATCATCTCCATAAAAGATTATAAGGTATTTGAAGACTTGCCATTAAGGTAATTCACATTATGCATTTCTCAGCACATTAGGCTACTTTAGGCCAATTCTAGCTCTCACAGCCTTATGTCAACATTTTGAATTCATTATATATATATATATATCAATTTCATGATATCAGATTTTAACATTTCATACAACAACAATATAAATCATTTCATAATTTCCATTATACCCCTCCACCATATTGGAATGAGCAAGTCTAGGATATGACTCATAATTTCCACTATAACCCATCATTCTCATATAAAGCCTTAGTATTCAATTATTTCATTCTCATAATGAATATCTCATCACTTTCATATCAACATATTTCATCATCATTCATGACATTGTATATCATTTCATGTCTCATATACATAATCAAGATTTGTATCATATAATCATTCATTGTAGTGATTATAATTTCAACAACAATCAAAACTTTACAATACACCTTTCCATAATCATAGCCATTAATGACCATTGTAATGCTTTCTCAACTCATATTTGCATTCTCTTCTAAACTCATTATTTAGAAATTATTGTATGAGAATTCATTGTATTCATTAATGTTAGTTTATAAATCACTCCCTTAGGATATTATATTTGCCATATATGTTTAATTGAGCTTTCTATGATTTTGAGTCAAAGAAATAAAGTATAGATCCAAGTAAGGAAAAACAAGACTAAACAAATTGAATTTTTGCTAAAAGTGTGATCAAAATCGCAAGTAGAATCACTGAAGAAAAATGAAAATCATTACGATTAGAATCAAAAAACTTATTTGTGAAAAGCTCAATTTGACTTGAGAAAATATAATTAGAAATTCGAGTTTACTCGCCAAATTTTGAAAACTTTGAGGAAGTTAATTTCAAACATGATTAAAATTGGGAACAAAATTGAAAAACAGGGTTATTTCTATTAGTCCCTTTTTGGTTTGGATTCTAGTTAGATTACAACGAAAGTCTTGAATCTTCTTTAGAAATTTAAAAAAAAAATTATCAGAACTGACTTTAATTGATGTAATTACTTTAATTGGAAAGCAAGAATCAATTGTTATCACTGATTAAAGAGTAATTCAGATTGCAAGAACAATTGATTAAATAGTATATGTGCAAATGAAAAGTTAGTATAGTAAAGTAAAGAACACAATAGAATTTTTAAAGTGGTTGCACTTTAATCAAAACTGGGATTGAAACATACATCCATTCAACCAAATCCTTAACCAGATGGTCCTAATTTTATTACAAATCACACAAGAATTCACTATTCTCTTGAGAACCAATTTAGATACAAAATACTCTACACCTTCTAAAACTATGATTAACTTCACAATTTGAGAAGATGCAAAGGGAAAATCAACATCTCCCTTTGTATCTTAGATTTCTAAATCTTATAAATCTAAAATACAAACAAGATTTCAAGATATAATATATAAACTTGAATTTAGATATAGATCTTAATTATCTAATGTATTATCTCTTTTAATTTAATCCAAGAATGATTGGGTTCGATGAAAATAGATGAGGTAGAGATAGATCTACTTTTAGCATTGTGTCCTCTCAATTTTTGCAATAAAAGTTGCAAAAGATATGTTTGAAATGAGGTTAGGTTGTATGTATAGTGTGGCAACCAACATTTAAAAAATAACTAACTTTTAGACTGTAAATCAATTCAAGACTTGATTCAGAGTGGTTACTAACTTATGAATCAATTCATCTATGAATATCATAAAGAACTTTATGATTAAATTAATGTGTGAATTGATTCATACTATCATGTAAAAGATCATAAATTTATTACTAATCAATCCATAAAAATTACTAACCTTCATATTCATATTCATTTTCACAAGATTTTCAGTATGAATCAATTTACATAGTGAAAAATAGTTTTTATAAAAGTTGCATTTGTGAAAGTGTATTTGAAAACTTTGTTAAAAAACTTTTAATTTTAACTTATTTCAAGTGATTTATTTCTACCTTAACTAACTTAAAAAGCTTATTTAGATCAATATAAATTAGATCAAACTTACAAAAAATCCTAATTACTTGAATAGAATTTAGTTAACTTTAAAACTGCAATCATTCAACAAACACTAAACAAATGGTTAGATTATGATATTGATCAAAGTTATTTTTCAACATTAAAATTGAAGAATATATGATAGCAAAGCTAAAAAATTTAAATAATGAAATTTTAGTTCAAAATTGGATTCAAATCAGTTAAGAAAAACTATTGGGTTTCTATGAGCATGATGGTAGATTTAGTTCAAAATGGTGCGATTTGACTCACACAAGTAGATTTTGCATATTAATAGTAGAAAAATAGGGGAACCCATTTCCAACACCAAACACACTATAGGATCTTATTATCCCATGTTTTTGAAAGCATAAACAAATACAAACTCAATTACTTCAACATCATACTCATTAGCATCTCAATAATCTATTTAATCATCAAATTTTATCATATCATCACAAAACCCATTTTTACTAACTTGTGCTACAAATCAATAGATCTCAAACAAGAATCACATCATAATTCATAAGAATAGTAAGTATCACTCACCTTAATAGTTTGAACACAAGAAACTAGAACTATTTCACTTAAATCTTCTATGTTCTTCAAAATAAAAAATAAGAATCTAATACTTTTTCCACATATTTTCTCATTAACTAACTATATATGATTAAGTTATGATTCCTATATCATGAGCAAAGATATGTCTAACAAATTTTAGCTTAAAATGTTAGAAAAACTGGATTAATTATGGGTCAAAAAGAACCATGAATAGTGATAGAAATTTTCAAAAATTCATAACTTAAGTTATACTCAATGAATTAATATAATTTTGATGTCAAAATGAAGAGGTAGATTAAAGGATTCAATAATAAAAAATTTAAGAAAATAACAAGCAAGATTAAGAGCTCATTTAAAAAGAGAGAAAGCAAAGGTTTAGAGAGAGAGAGTAGCAACTTAAAGAAGAAGATAAGAAATTTTGTATGGGTAGTGAGTGTGCTAAAATGGTGTAAGAGGCAAAGTGAGCCCGTTGAGAGGAGGGTAGTTTGGGAAAAAATAAATTAACTTCTCATTATTTACAAATTGATCATTTCCCTTTTGAATAATTCTTTCTCTTTTCTTCCATTTTGATCTCAAATTTTTCACACTTATCAATTTTCAAAAATTACTGAATTTTAATACAAATTAGTTAAATTAAACCCCTTCATAATGACTATATTTTTATGCTCATTTGATATCCATAACCCTAGTTACAAATTTTTCTAAAAATAGAATTTCAAAATTACAAATTTTGTTCCTTGAACATTCTTGATCAACTCTTTGATCTTCAAAGAATTTCTAAAATTCATATAATCAATCTTTACTATTTCTAATTTCCTATTACTCGAAATTTATAATTTTGATGTTCTCAAAAAATTTTGAATTTCCCTTTTGAAATTTTTTTAAGAAGTCATTTTAGTTCTAAATAGAGTTTGGAAATTTTAGGATGTTACAAAAAATAATATTATAATTAACTATTTCAATTTGATTTTTTTTGTCTATACAAGAAAGAGCAAATGCCTTCTAGCTCTTGTAGTCGAGGGATGTATAGTGGCATATGGAAGGTTTTTCACAACCACGCCTTCAATTGCCAACAATTATTAAGTGAGAAATCAAAGGTCTTCATTGACACCCTCTTGGATTAGAGTGCAAAAGTACCACTGTCAACAAATAAACTAGGGATAGTGGACCAAGCAATTGGGACTTACCTCACCTGGCCAAAGAGTTTTATCACTATAGCTATAAAGGTGTCATTTTCTATCTAAAAGGTAATTGTGTTTGAATGATCCAATTTGACTATATTTCTCATATACAGAGGAAGCCAAGGAGGTTAAGAGTAAGCAAACTAAGGAATCAATGACTCAACCAACTGATCAACCAGCTCTGACCCAATAGATGCCTCTTGTTGAGCAAAGGAAAATGTTATCTGCTATGGCTAAGAAAATGGCAAATGATACATTCATCCATGTTCATATGGACGCCAAGGTCGTGGGTTATGAATGTGACATTTATTTGACTAAGGACGATATCATGCAATTCTTAGCCATGAAAGAGATAGATATATCTTACATTCAAATTTTTGAAATGTGAGCCTATCTTTAACTTTCAATTATACTCTTACTTACATTATATACTTCAAAGTGTTTTGTTAATTATTTCCTTGTAAACGCTTCTATATCATGACTATATGACCAAGGGACTAGATATTGGATATCTATGTCCACAGTTACTTGCACCAGTAGGCACTAGTAATGAAAAATAGACAACATACATCTTAAATGTCCTACAGAATAGAAGGCATTGTGTTTTTGCACCGTTTATCGAGTTGTAATATCTAATGTGATATTTGATATTTTATTATTATAGGCATCAACTCATTATTACTTATTTAATATTTTGTTATTATAAGCATCATTGGGTGGTGTGCATGATATATTTTGAATAAATGTTATTTGCTAGCTTGATCCCTTGGGGCATCCAGCTCAAAAAAAATATCTAAATCTTAGTTAACTTGTGAGTTGTTTTGTAAGTTAAAATTTAATTTTGAAATTTATATTATATATGATTTCTTATATTAATATATTAGTTCTTTACATTAATTTGATTCAACAAATGTATTAGGGTTTATTATTACATGGGTAGCAATAAGAAAAAGCCTACTACAAAATGGATCACCTTAAAAGTAATTTTTTTTCATCATATTGAATATCTTTTATAAATATTCTAAGTAATTTCATATTTGATTGAAATGTTTATTTATATTTGATTTGTTGTGGTATCTTTGTCAAAGAGGAAATGTTAAGCATGGATACTTTATATTAAGGCATATGAGTGGTATAATCACTCACCACAAAGAGGTATAATAGTTTGATTTGGATATTTGATATATGATATGTGATTTGGATATGTGATATATGGATATGTTAAGATTTATGCTATAAAAATTATGATGTTGCTTTGTGATATATGGATATGTGATTTGTTGTATTTATAAATGTTTTGTAGTACTTTCAAGATATTAATCCTTGTACTTAAGCTGAAATTGATCAAATTTGATATCAGCGGACTGAGTTTCTCCTACCCTATTGTGATAAAGATTAATAAGAAAGTTGTAACATTGTTTGTTTTAAAGTTGTAATGAATTATAATGTACATCTATTTTGTTGTACTGTAATCCTATGTTGTAATGTTATAATGAATTAGTCTCTTTTTTACAAAAAAAGAAAAAAAGCTCACTAAAAGAAAAGACATCAATTTTTAATAGAAACCAATATCATTAATGATTTATATGTTAGTTTCATGAAAATAAACAATGTCTAAAATAAAAATTATGACATATAATATTATATGCCTATTTAAAAAAAATGACTAGTTAAAGAAAAGATGTCAATTTTTAATACTTAACCGACGTCTCAAGTCTCAACAACGTCAATTTATATATTACAGATTAATATATTAGAGGTCTCCATTTTTTTTAAAACTCTTATTATTTTGAAAATTTTTATTTATGAACAAAATTTATTCTATAATCATTAGTTTTTGTCTATTCCAAATAAAATAATTTCATTTTAAAATACAACAAAATATTCCAAGAATTTAATACAATTAAATGGAACAAAATAATTTAAGAATTTAAGCATTAATTTAATGGGCAAAAATAATTCAAAAAATAATTAGATTTTGAGCAATTCGTTTGTAAAAATTTTAATATATTACCTAAAAAAACAAAATGGACTAAAATAAATGAGAAGTGTTAGCGTTGCCTGTGTTTTAAAAAATGACAAGTTATAGAAAAGATGTTAGTTTTTAATACAAAATTGACATCTAAAGTCTCAACAACATCCATTTTTTAACAAAAATAGGCATCAAAAGTCTCCACTTATTTTAAACGGATTTATAATAAAATAATTCTATTTTATAAAGACTATACAATATTTCAAGAATTTAATACAATTAAATGGTACAAAATAATTCAAGAATTTAAGCATTAATTTAATGGACAAAAGTAATTTAGAAAATAATTAGCTTTTGAGTAATTTATTGGTAAAAAATTTAATATACTACCTAAAAAACAAAATGGACAAAAATAAATGAGAAGTGTTAGCATTACCTAAGTTTTAAAAAATGACTACTTAGAGAAAAGATATTAGTTTTTAATACAAAACTGACATCTAAAGTCTCAATGACATGCATTAATATTTCAAAAATTTAAGACAATTAAAATGGGACTAAATAATTCAAGACTTTAAGCATTAATTTAATGGATAAAAATAATTCAAAAAAATTATTCTTTGAGCAATTTATTTGTGAAAATTTTAATATATCATCAAAGAAAACAAAATGGACAAATAAATTCAAAATAAATGAGATACGTTGATGCTAGCTATATTTTTAAAAAAAAAATTACTAATTAGGGAAAAGATGTTAGTTTTTAATACCAAACCAACTTCAAAATTTATTCTCTAACCATTAAGTTTTTTCTATTCCAAATAAAATAATTCTATTTTACAAAAAACTACAAAATATTACAAGAATTTAATACTATTAAATTACAAAAAAAAAAAATTTAAGAATTTAAGCATTAATTTGATAGACAAAAATAATTCAAAAAATAATTAGCCTTTAAACATTTTGTTTGTAAAAATTGTAATATATTATCTAAGAAAACAAAATAAATAAAAATAAATTTAAAAATAAATGAGGCGCATTTGTAAGAATATAAAAATTAAGACATCAGTTCTAACTAAACGATCAATATTGAACATCTTCCGTTTATATCGAAGTTTTCTAACATCTAACTATCACTCTTGCTCTCTTCTAAGTTTGATATCATAGCTTTCTCCCTCTACATTTTTAGTGATTTGAAGGCCCTCTTATCAACTACAAAAGTCTAGTTCACTCTTACTCTTTCTCTCTTGGTGGTTTAAATCGATCATTTCCATCTCGCTTGATCAATTTCTAAATAGTAGCTACTTTTCTTTTTTAATTTTATTAATAATTGATATTGCATGGATGAGATAAATTATTTACTACTTATGTTTAATTGTGTGTCCTAGTTACTTTTTTAATTTTGGATCACAGTAATATATTATGCAGAAAATTAAGTGCAGATTCATATTGCAACATTGTAGCTTAAATGCCAATTTGAATTAGTCTAATTAAATTCATAATAATATTTTAGAACAAATTGAAAGATTTTCAAAATTATTTTTTGGCTTGTGTATTTGTTTAATTGCAACTTTGTAGCTTAAATGCCAATTTGAATCAACCTAATTAAATTCATAATAATATTTTAGAACAAATTGAAATATTTTCAAAATTATTTGTTGACTTGTGTATTTATTTAAATTTAGATTGGGTAGTCATAGATCGTAGGTGGATGCCTATTGATCAGTTGAGTGAAGAATATGTAAATGAGGTTGAGGAGTTTATTAAATTTTTTGTTAAACAATGTGCTGTAAATAGTAATAAGTTGATTAAGTGTCTTTGCATGAGATGTTGTTGTCTTAAGAGAACAAAAATCGAAGAAGTAAAAGATCATTTATTTATTTGTGGCATTGATAAAGGGTATACATGATAGATATGGCATAATAAAAGCGAATAGTCCAGTATGATTAGTAGTTATTAGTACAAGGGAAGGTTAAAAGATATGGTGCATGATGCTATTAAAGATAATTTTTTTAAATGGCCACATATCATTGAAAGCTTGTTAAATGATGCTAAATATCCTTTATATCTAATTTGCACTAAAGTTACAAGGTTGTCTGTGATGTTAAGGTTGTTCAACTTGAAAGCAAGAAATGAGTGGAATGACAAGAGTTTCATGACCTTACTCGAAGTGTTGAGAGATATGCTTTTGGAAAGTAATGAACTTTTGGGTCATACTTATGAGGCCAAAAAGATATTGTGCTCGATGGGTATAGAGTATAAGAAGATATATGCTTGCCCTAGTGATTAAATATTATACCAAAAAGAGTACAAAAGTTTACATAAGTGTCCAAAATGTAAGCATCACATTACAAATTGAAAAAGAATGATGTCATGAAAAGTAAAGGTGCTCCGACTAAAGTGTTATAGTATCTTCCAATAATACCAAGGTTTTAAAGCATATTCACTAATGCAAAATATGTCAAGAACTTAACGTAGCATGTGAACTGAATGATTTCTAATAACAAGTGTTGACGGCAAAATATGGTCCGTGTAAGGAGGACCAAACTTCCGCCAACAGAGGGTTCTTTGGGACCCCTGACCTGTTCTAGGTTAATTCGTGTGAGGAAGATGATTGACTGAGGTAGCAAGAGAAGAGGAGAATAATGGAAAGAACACAGGGTTTTACGTAGTTTGGCCAAATCCAGGATTACTGGACCCTACGTCCACGGTTGAGAATATTTTTATTATGATCGTTCGGATCTATCCCCCTTTTCTCTTTCTTTTGCTAACAATATCATCCTATTTATAGAGGGTGGACGAGTTCTGGTCATTTATTACAAGCTACAGTTGTGTCATATCAATAGATAGTGAAAAGACTCCTTTCAGCTGGTAGACTTGCGGGGGTAGGCCTAGGCCGACATATAGGTTTTTAGCTGCTACGGCGTCAGGTAAGACGTCATGTTGTCCCAAGCGAGGGCTTCATAGGTTTG
>JANHAO010022808.1:0-12077 GCA_026873985.1 Saraca asoca
GGCAACACTTAAAAAAGTGTTGTCTATTATATTTGTGGCAACGGTTTTAACAAAATGTTGTCTAAAATTAGAAACAAAGGTAACAGTTAAAAAAATTGTTGCATATTTTAGTATTAGGCAACGATTTTTAAATGTTGTCGGATTTAGTGTTGCCTAAAGGCAAAAATGTTGTAGTGAAAATATATTACTAAACACATGTTGCAATTAAAAGAAAAAGAAAAAATTAACAATAATATTAAGTTGATTTAAATTTTAAAAAAAATTGATATGAAATTAATATCAAAACATCTTGCAGTACTAACTTGATATCTTTTTAATATCATTAGAGTTAATATTGAGATCACTAGGCAACCACTCTACAACAAGATGAGTTAGTTAACTGTTTTATATTTATATAATTAATCTACTACGCAACATGGTTAATCGGATTTTTAATTTACACAAGTCTATATCTCAAAGGTAATGAATATTGATGATGCAACTCAAAAGCGACTTCATCTAGATGTTCAAACCAAAAGAGCTTCAAGATGTCAATAACACCAACAGCAAGAGAACATGGTGTTGCAGAAAGCTTCATTTTTAAATGTCTAATATAATTAATATATAGCTCATTCACAAGATACTTTGATGTTTAAAATTAAATAAATGTAGTTTGAACAGGAGGCAGATGTTCAAAGCTGAGCCATGATATAGGGACTGGTTTTTCTATTAATTATAATAAATAAAAACAAATGAAAACCATAGGATATCACTTCAAAAGGGTTTACAGAGAAGCTTTTGAGAAAGATGGATTTGTTTTTTGCTTGTAAAGGACGCGTTGAATTGAACTTTCCATGACTAAGGACTGGAGATCACAGGTGGAGACAATCTGGAAAAACCTTATAAAAGACAATTCAAAGTCCAGGTTAACCTAATTTGACCCAAATGCCTTTAAATTATCTGTGTATGTGGGGGTTGGTCCTACAAATTTTTTTGAGTATCTATATGATAGGAACAGAAATATAAGAATAAACCAGCAAACCTCGTGTAGGCTTTGTCCCAAAGAAGTAATTCACACCATCGTTACACGTGCATATACAATAGTCTTCATTAAGCTGCATATGTTAATACGAGATCACAATATATAACTAACATTTTTTAACAGAGTAATATGTGTATTCATGTTATAACGTATACATAATATTCACATTAAAATATAATATACAATATGTATACATGAAATTTACATATATATATATATACTTTTTTTTTTTTGTGATAAAAGAGTGAATCCAGTTAGAATTACTCATTAATAGTTGAACAAGATTGATAGATTCATTCTTTGAAACAAAATGTTTTGGTACCGAATGTATAACTATAATATTAATAATTTTATGCTGATCTGATGCATTTAATATGATTATTTCGTATCTCCTTTTCTTTTTATATAATTTACTTACTATACTAGTTACCGTAGCATTATAAATATTATTATTGCTTTTGTTTTTGTTGGGATAAATTTGACATTTTTTTATATTTCTGTCTATGTATATGGAACATTTTGAGAATTATTTTAAGAATTGAACTTTTTAAATTACTTAATATAAATATATAACATTTTAAATTTAAAGTTGAGATACATATATAATAAATATTATTTGCTTGCAAGCAAACTTGAGCTTTAATTTTTCCGGTGGGCAATGATTTGACTCTTGGCATATTGGAAGGCTGGAAGGCCCACATATATAAGGAGTTTGTAAATTTCGTGCCGACCCTCTCACAGGACTGATAGACTTTTATAGACTTTGTGCTTCTTAATGTGGGAAGAAAGACGTTAGTTCCTTGATTTGGCTAAAGCGTTGAAAAGCGTAATGAAGGAGAAAGGGTATGTGTTAACTATAGAGAGGTCAAATGTCACATCCATATGAGGCACCTACTTCTATCAAATTGGCCTCTACTGCTGTTGCCGTCCACCTAACTACAACCTTTTCCAAACTCTGCTACCCTAAAACTGAATTCGCATTGCTTGCATCATTTACATATCAACAAAATTATTTATAGGTAATCTTATAAATTTTGTGAAGAGTTTTTTAATCTTTTGTTATTTTTTTTTATTAAAAGTTATAATTTTTATACACAATTTTTTTTATGTAATTTTGAGTTACGGAGTTATAATTTTTATATACTTATTGTATATAAAATGCATACACAATTTTTTGTGAAAAATTATAATATTTTATATAAAAAAATTAAAATTTTTATGACTTGGTTAAACTTTTCATAAAAATTTGTAGGTGTAAGCAAAGAAGATAACCCAATGTTTGAATGTTGATGCATCTAGACTCTACTTTTGCCTCTACTTTTGCCGATGTTAAGGCAAGGGTCAAGACCCCGACAGATTTTTAGCATATCGGCCTAACTCTAGAAATGCTAGTATTTATTCTTACTTTCACATCTACACAATTATTAACAAAAAATATTGAGTTTCAAGAGTAAAATGCGAAGAGTTGAATATTTTTGTTAATGAATGTGTATGTGAGAGTAACATTTATCTTCCTTTTTTTTTTAAATTAAATTATTCTTCATATAACTTAAAAAGTGAATTTAAATAGACATTAGAAATTCCATTTTTGACATTAAAAATTATAATGAGAGCTCACGGGATAAGATTAGGGCTAACCTAGGTTTAGGATAAGCATCATATCATCGAACAAAAGAGACACAATTTTTGCATTTGAAACATGCTTCAAATAGTGCTTACTTTTACACGCACTTTTGCAATTAGAAGAAGGGTAAGTGTCGATGTACTTTTAATCTCTTACGCTTACTCTTTTATTGGATTTTTGCCCTCATGTTTGTGAACCTAATAGGAGAGATGTTTGTGAGTTCCACACATTTGTGAAAAGCAGGTTTTAATTGTAACAGATGATGGGGTTTGCTCATATGGACAAATAAATTATATATCATATATGTTTTTTATTACTTTTTTTTTCTATCTTTCTATAAGTTTTATTATGACTTCATTTCATAAACTTTAAAAGCTTGCCCACTTTATTAATTAAATTATAAAATAATGCATAATATTCCTGACATTTATTTACATTCATAACTTTATCTGGAACCTACCTGCATTTGCAAAGACAAAATTTCCAACTTTAGTCCCAAAAAGGACTTCACGTATGTGATTGCATTGCCACTTTAAAGCCATTTTGAATGATGCCTTGGATGCTAGAACATTCCACGACCTCCCTAGTCTTAACAAATGATAACAAATAAATAACGCCAATGTTGTCAATAGATAAATACATTTTCTGAGGTAAATAATGTTGTAGATTGGTCCCACTGTTGTACCAAGAAAATCGGTTGGTAATGATGGACAAATTCCATAGTTAATTACGGTAACAACAAAAGGATTACACAATTTAGCACTTTTATACGCAATTAGATATTAATAATATTCCCATGCCTCAGTGGTATTCAACGTTTAAGGTCGGCAATAATTTATTAACCTAGCTGACCCAATTCTAGATGATAGCATTCTACATCACATTCGTGTTATCATGCATAATCTGATTTCATGAATTAACGCACTCTCCTCCTTTGCTTTATGCTTCTATGATTTGGGTCATGCAGATAGGTATTTGCAAAAGTAGAAAGTGCAACATGAAAGTGGTAAAGTATCGCTCAACAAACTACTAAACGACATCTTGAATGACTGAGTTTAACCTGTCATTAGAAATTGCCTACAAAAATATAATATACAAACACACATAATTGGCAGAACCTCAATAGATGGAGGGGCCACTACCAAATCCATCGTCATTAGTCCAGAACCTTGTGACAAGAAGGCAGCGAGTTGGTGCGAGACTGAAATTAAGTGATCTCTAAGTCCAAGCCAAGCAAAACAATCTGCAAAGTAGTCGCACCCCCCACTATCTTCCAATGATATATGAACTTAACTTCAAAGTAGGAGTATCCAACTCGTATTTTAAATTTTTCCTCATGTACAGTGATAAAACATCAAGGACTAAACTTTTAATCATGCTCAAATGAAGGTTTCTCTTTCCCTTTTAGTTTTTACTTGATTTATTTATCTATTTTTGAAATGGCAGGGGTCACTTTAATTTACAAACTACAATTTATTCTTCGTATTCTGGGGCTAAAATTTGTCCACAAGATTAATTTTTTGGGTATATGGTTTTTTTATTGTTTTGCCATAGGAAAGAAAAAAAAGGTATTTGGAACATAGCTGCATTATTATTATTATTATTATTATTTAAGAGGATGTATACAACTCGATAACAGGATAGAACTGAAGAAACTGGGAGCAAACAATGCAAAATCATATCAACATCACTGGTCGAAATCTAAAGTATGAACATGTGAGAAACTAAAGCTAAGGTAGCCACACATTCAATTAGCCTACAGGAAGATATTTGTTATCTGAAAATACCTTCTTCGCCATACCATGGCAAGCCTTTAAGTACGTCTCTCAAAGCATAGTAATGGCTATCGCATTTGTGGTCTGAGATCAAATTGCTTGAAAGGATTATCTGTCGGAAATGCTCACCAGGATGCCTCTTCAAAAGTGTAAAAAATTCCTTTCTGCATTCTTGTTGGGAGCCCAAGTTCCTTTTCAGATAGTAAACAGTCCCAGGTATGAATAACTCTTCAGAGACTGCAGACAAAGCTCCCTCGGGTTTTATGACAACAGAATTCTGCTTTGCCACTTTGGTGGTCAGAGGGTATATGGGAGCAACCGGCAACTCCTTGTCAATTGAACCCCCTGTTACATACACCAAAACTCAATAAAAAAAATTACAAGATGCAGGCAAGTTAAGTGCATCATCAATCAACAGCTACTGCAGATTTAACGAACAGTTTCTATAAGTGCATCATTAACTAACAGCTACTGCAGATTTGGGTTTACTTTCACCTTTAAGGAAAAACCGATGAACTTCTCAGCCAACAGAGAAAAAGCTTACCAGTTGCACTTTTATTTCTCCTGAAATTTGCATAATCAGCAAGTTTGCGAGCTACATCTTGCACTGAAGACACAACATGCTTTGCATTTGTAACCAAATCTATGATGGCTTTCCAGTCTTCTTTCTCAATAACACTCATCCTTAAGAAATAAAGTTTGGTTACTGGCAAAACGTTTAACAGTGTCTCAAACAAAAGACAAAACAATTTATGTCACAAGAAATTATACATTTATCTTCACATGGAAATTAATGATAAACGGAATATGCCCTTTGGCCCTTTTTCTGTTATTTACTGTCACTCAGAAATTTAATTTCTTTGCCTGCTGCAAAACTAAAGGACCACACAGAATCAAATTGCAATCAGTTTCTAATAAATCAAATTGATGCTTCAAACGAAAAGCTCCTCTTCACCCTTCAACTCCACAGGGGAAACGAACCAATGAGGAAGAGGAACCTAATGTTAATGTTGACAAGCACCATAAACTTGTCAATAGCACAATTGACATAGAATTGAAATGAGGCAAACAGAGTCGAGAATGTACTACTCGCCCCATGCATTAAAAAATGCAGGTGCATCAGCATGTCTGAAGCTCAGGTGTGTTGATTGTAAGATCAAAAGAAGCCTTAATGCTATCCACCATAGATACATATCACACTGCCCAAAGCCATCAATGTAGTAATTTCTAAGGAAATTAAAGCTCTAAAGGCATTTATGTCAAAGCCACAACATGCAAAAGATGCCAAAACTAAAATATATTATTTAGGTTTAATCAAATATTTTCTCCCTATAGTTTCATCCAGTTTTCAATTCAGTGCATATAGTCTTTTCCATGTAAGTAGGTTCTATAGTCTTAAAACTTTGTAAATGGGTCCCTGTCATGACATGGCCCAGTGAATTTGTCCAAATTTACACTATGTGAAGATAGAATGCACATGAAGTAATTGATCCAATACAGCAAAAATTAGCTCAAATCGCATCACATGCACTGCAGAGGTATATTATAGCACCAAAAATTTTAAGACATAAATATTTCTTAACAAGGAAACTGCAATGGCTGTCCATTTTTGAGCCATTATAAGCAGCAACAATTCTTGTGTGTTTTCAGCATGTCTTGTTCTCTTTTCTTCTTTTCTTTCTCTTTCTGTTTTTTATTGGTGGCGAGAGGAGACTGCATATGCCTATAAGCTAAATTTCACTTACCAATCAGTTTGAACAATTTCATTTCTCAGCCTTGTTAGGGAAGCTATGCTCAACCTAGGTATAATATCATCCTGCATAAAACCGAAATAAAGAAGCAATAAGGAAATCACAGCAGATTAAACAGACATGCTAACAAAAGAATCCAACATGTAAGAAACTTCTTAGACAAATATAGTCACTCTGACATTGTCAAATATAATCACCCACCTGCATCACAACTGTAGTCACATAGCCAGAGCAGCTTTCAGCAAGTTCTCTAGAGACACATGGTGGAACTCCATACCCAACAGCAGAGACAATATCAGGACTAAAACCCAGCTCCTTAGATGATTTCCGATGGATCATTATTGCCAGTAAAGAAGCTATAGCACCTCCAAGAGAATGACCCACTAGTCTTAACCTAAATCCCTGTTAAGGAGTTAGTCACATTGACTAGAAGAGCAGGTAAAACGAATATAATGCTACAACATCTGAAAATGAATGAAATTACTATCATCCCCACCTCATATTTCTCCAAACATTTCCTTATATTTGCCATCTCATGACAAAGAAACCAACGAGCAGATTCTGCAGTGCCGAAGTGGGTTGAATAGCCCTCAAATGTGACTTCCCCATCACTTGAGGAAACTATGTCAGTGATAAGGTCATAGACAGTATGCGTGCCACGAATGCCAAGAATTACAAGTTTTTTACGCGTATCAACTCCTATATAATATCCAGGCCTCATAACACTGGAGTTCTTAACAAATTTCAAGACATTACTTTCCCTGAGCATGCTGTTTCTCGCAAGACCAGCAGCACTATCCCTATAAGCACCTTTAGCCAATTCAGTATGGTAAATAAGATCTTGAACCTACAATCCAAGCAATATTTCTTAATAGGTAATTGAACCAAGAATGCAATGGACCGCGAAAATTGATATCACATGAGCATATATGCCCTCAAAATTAGTTTAGAAATTACTGTTGATTCAGATGAGATCTGAATGCCTTTGACATCTTCAAATGGATTTGCAGACGCTTGTCGTAGATAGATAAGATACAAGCCAATTGTAAGGTCACTCAAGCTCCAGTCCTGGATTCCAATCTTGCTTCGTTGAATGCTAGCAATTATTTCTGCAAGGGATCGATTGCTTGGAGGGACCTTGTTTACAAATCCATCTCCTGCATAAGGTTGAATACAGACTCAGCCTACACTAAAAAAAAGGCAAACTGAACTTGTAAGGTCATGTTTTTGGGACGAGCAGAATGCTTGTCTAGTGATATTTAAAAACAAAATCCCATAACATATAATGCAGAGATGTAGTGTTTTACTTGCAACATCTTCCAGGCGCATGTTTGGGAAGAGGGGAAGGTATAATGGAGAAAATGAGGCTATTAGGCATTGCTGATGTATATATAATCCTTGATGCTCAATTTTAGAAATGAAGTAACTGGATTGTCCATGACTCACTGTAGTTCATACTTCATATTTTAGAAATAGTATGAGTGACTTAGTATAATATAACTGAAGAATTATAACCATCCCTAATGACTAACTAGACTATGTGGGACCCCTTTTGGTTTTAAAGCTTATTCACTAATTGTTTTGATGATGATTGGTTTATTGGAAAAATCCTCTGCTGTAAGATTGTGTTTAAAAAGTGCTTTTAAACAGATTGTTCATTACTCCCAAAAAATTGACAAGTCTGTTTTCCCAGTTTTGATTGTGAAATTTATTATTTTGGAAAGACTTGTTTTGCAACTATCTTGTACTATTTTCCAGTTGTGTGCTTAAGTGTTTGCTCATTAAAATGTTTGGAAACAAGTTAAGTCTTTTGGTTGCTCTTTCCTTTCTTTTACAATATTGACTTTCTACATAAAGCTATCTTTTATGTAGGTTGCCCTTTGCTCCCAACCACATCGTGCTGAGTTTGCAGCAGATTATTAATTTAAATGCTATATCTTATGAAAAAGCAACCAATTTAAGTTTGCCCTCTGCACATTGACAGTGATTTCATTAGAGGTTTCAAATTTTAAATGAAGGAGCAAGCTGAATTCAAATTAAAACCTATAACAAAAAAGGACTACACACCATAAAGCCTACATCCCTATGAAGGAGCAAACCAGCGTGAAAGAGACTTGACAGCATGTTGCCTCTTGGAAGTGTGATAAACTTGGAGACCAAGTTGCTCTTTGAAGGCTGTGTCCAATGGCTAGTATCCATCCTCACCTATAAAAGGAAAGCTACCCCTCCACTTCTAAACCACCCGAGCAACTCATCTTCTCTAAGAATACTAATTCTCTCTCAAGATCTCAATCTTCTCAAGTCTTCTTCAAGACCTTCATTTGCAAATCAACACTTTGAGTGTAAAACATATTGTAGTCTCCTAGAGACAAATCATTCTTGATATTTGCTTGTATTTGTTTGAATCACTAGCTAAGGGATGAGTGTAAGTGATACATTTGTAAGAACTTTATAGCTAGCAACATTTGCCTTGGTGTGAGGCTTGTAAAACCCTCAAGATGTGAGGTAGGATTGTGCGAGTCCTGAGTCCTTAAAAGATCAAGTGAGAAAGATTTCAAAGGGCTATCAAGGAAAAAGTGCTAGTGGATAACCCTCAAGGTGCCAATTGCCCTTGGGAGAGAGTAGTAGACCCAGAAGGTGATTTCCTTTTTGACCATCGATCAAACTTCTATACATCAATGTTATCATTCTCTTTCCCTACTCTTTTACTTCCATGCACTTACCATTGCTTATATTCATTTACAAATTGCTTGATCGTTCATAGAAATTATTTCTGATTGCTCTTTCCAAAATCATTAAGGAAAAGTTTCTCAAAATCTACACATGTGAGTTAAATACCAATTCACCCCTTCGTGGTGTATTTGTCCTATCAAGCTACATGCAACATGCTTTAAAGTTAACAGACCTGTTGGCAGAGCCCACCTACATATTTGCAGAGCTGGTTCAAGTGCCTTTGTGAGCCAAGCCAGCTCTAACTTCCACTTACTGTCAGCAGGATCTTCACCATCAGAATTGAACTTGCTAACCTGAGAATTGTTGTCAACCTTCATCTCAACCTTAGACTTGAAAGAAACTTGAGATTTATCTTCCACTTCTGTTAACTCATTTGCTTCTACCTTATCAGCTTTTAACCTATGCAGTTGAAGCCGGTTCAGAGCATCATGCATATGATTCCAATACGGTTCCTCTCTCTTGAAAAAGGATTTGGTATAATCTGCAAAGTGCTTAAAAAAGAGCATAAATGTCTAGATAGTGTTTATTAGTAGCTGTCATAATGGATAACCATTTAAAACGAGCACGGAAGTAAAACAGCTTCCTTAGATTAGCAATTCTTCACTAATTCGGGAAAGAAGCAGGCTACGCATTTTTCACCAACACAGAAGGTAAAGATAAAATAGAAATTACTAGTCTATAATGCCAGATATCATTTTAAGCTATCATGGCTTATGCGATTTCTTAATAACTTGACAAAAGCAGTACATTAATTCGTAAATTACAAGGTTGCGGATAAGCATTAAAACAATAAACTGAACCAACATTGTTTTAATCGAAGCAGAAACGTCAAAAAAACAATGAAGTCCATGTTGAAATGAAAAAAAATGAGCTTACATATGTTATGAAGCAGTCGCTTCACATATTGATTGGTCATTTCGTGAAACAGAAAGAATGCGAACAATGATTGGAAATGTGTTCAAGAAGAAAGAGACGATTGAAATTTGGAAAGAGTGGCTTGAAATTGATAGTCAGAGCTACGAAGAACAACGAATTCAGGGGTAATTAAGCTGCTGCTTCTGCGCGATTCCAGAAAATTGGATTCCTAGAGACCGACAATGCTTAGCCAGAAACAAGTAATGAGTAGCAAACTGTTTCGTTCTTCCGAGTTCGGCCCAGCTGGTCATGACTCTTACATTAAAAAACGGTGTCGTTCTGCTTTGCCTAGATGGGCTTGTTCATCAGATCCGCTTGAGAGTTGAGACCAATTATTTTTCTGACCATTAGAGCCCAACTAATTAAAAGCAAATTTTGCAAAAAAAAAAAAAAAGAGAGAGAAAAGAAAAGCGGATGATTGCTGCGGGAAGAATAAAATTAATGACAAATTACTTAGCTTAATTACATTCATATTTTTTTTTATAAATATATATTTATCTCTTTTATTTTTTAGCACAAAGACAGATATATGATTAAAATAGAAGAAGGGATATGTTAGTATATATTTTGGAAAATAAAAAAAGTATGAATGTAATTACATTAAAAATAAAGAGAAATGAGTTTGATTTATTTTAAAATAAAAACATAAAATCAGATAAAAAATTTATACTACCATAAAGTGCCATTATATAAATGAAAATAAAATATCAAAATAAATGGTGTAGTAGCATCTATGTTTGAGACATTTTCTCTTAATTGTCTTATATTTGAACTCAGGCGTAAGACATGTGTTAATTGATTGTTACTCTTGTTTATATAAGAAAAATTCAATAACATCTTATTTTAATTGTTCTTAATCCCACAATTGGAATATTTAAAAAAATCATTTAAAATTAAATTTTTTATATAAAATTATGAATCCAATTCATTTTGTTATCTCCAATGGAGAGTAGAAATTAACTTATAAGTGGAGGACAAATTTAAGATGTGTTATTAAATATGTCTAATATGTTTAATTTCTCATTATTATAAAACAATCTCTCAGAGATAGATTAAAAAAAAAAGAATTTTTTAAATCACATATAAATATAAATACATATAAAATACGCTTATCCAAAATTAAACATATACAGTTGCCTGAAATCAATATGAACTCAAAAGGACTAAAGCATAAATCTTACTATAATTATGATGAGAAAATTTTCATAATTCCTTGAGGTTTATGCTATTAATTTTCTAAATAAACCGCCATATATGTTATTCTACCAAGATATAACTGATATATTAAAAAATTTAACCAATAGTTTTATAATTTTATTTATCTCAAAACACAATGTCGGCAAAAATTGTCATGTCAAATGTATATTTGTTTTCTGCATACAACTCTTATTTTGTGAAAAAAAAAAAAAAAAGAGAATTGTTGCGAGTAAAAATAAAATAAAAAGTAAAATAAATAAAATATCAAATTAAGTACGACCGGCGGCCCAACGGTAACATTCATAAAGACATTTTTAGTATCAGGACCGAGTTACCTGTTATGACTAAAATACTAAACTGCCCTTTGCTTATTTGCTTTTAACTTTCAAACTTGGTCTGGCTCGTCTTCTTGCACTGTCGAAGATAAAGAGACAGGATTTTGGGACATCTCCTAGATTTCCTCTCTCAAAGCGCTACTTTGAATTACAATGGCATTCACTTCTTTCCTTGGCAGAGTCCTGTTCGCCTCTCTCTTCATACTTTCTGCTTACCAAGAGTTAGTTCCTTTTCTCCGCCCCAAATATTTTCTTTTTTTTTTTGAAAAAAAAAAACTCCTGCATCTTCAATTTTGACGCTTCCGTTGTTGATTTCTAGCATATGATGTTTGTTTCGTCGGAGAATAATTCTTTAATTTCCGTAGATTTGGTTGCTGTCGTCGTTGCTCTGTTTGGATCTGTTACATATAACTATTTAAGGTTTGAAATCAAAATGCTAAATAGATCTGTCTTTCGCTTGTCGTGTTTAACCAGTTTTCGAGTAAGAGTTGTCCGGTTCCCAGGTCATTCAACGTTGTTATGAAGCTAGATGTTGCTTTTTTGAGTGTTCTTCTGACATTATCAGTGAGAAAACGAGCCTGTTAAGTATGCTACTAAAATCATGCATTAAACAGCCTGCAGATGAACAACTTAACTTGAAGTTTGATCTTTTAGTTTCACCAATGGTGCCTTTGTAGAGAATGTCCATCTAGCTTGATCTTCTTGTCTTGATGATTTGGAGAAGTG
>JANHAO010022809.1:0-12125 GCA_026873985.1 Saraca asoca
TCATTAACAGTCACACTCACCATCCCATAACCCTGTATGGAATTGACTGAATGAAATAACTTCTCACCACGGGCTTCATCTTACGAATGCAATATAAGATGAAATGTACAACCTTACTATCCAATTTCACAGAATGTATAGTCCAGGATACAATAGAACCCAATCAAATTGGTCTAGGGCACCCATCCAGACTAACAGAAGTAAGGGGCCAAACTGACAACATCTAGGAAGTTAAAGCCTTACTTTTAGAGCCATCAAATTATCATTCAAATGGACACTCCAATTCGATAAGTCTTACAAAAACCTAGCCAAGTAGGACGATTAGTAGCTTGGGCAGGGTAGTTATTAGAGTAAGGAAGGAAGTAAAGGCTTAAACGCCGGTAGACTTTATGGTCAAATTGATAAATATATAAGAACCTAGATTGGAAGGCCCAACATGGACGTTATATGTAGATGGCTAGTAGAACAATAAGGGTAGTGGGGCAAGGGGATCTTAAAAGAACCTACAAATTTAGTCTTGCAGTACTTTCTCAAGTTCAACTTTAAGGCAACAAACAATAAGGCAGAGTATGAAGCACAGATAGTCGAGTTAAAGTTAGCAGAAGAAGTAGGGGCATGATCTCTAAAAGTCATAAGTGATTCTTAGCTAGTAATCACCTAGGTCAAGGGAGACTATGAAGTAAAAGAGTTGATGCTAGCAAGATATGCTGGTGTAGCTAAAAGTCTATTGAAAGGATTCAATTTCAAGCTAACAAGGATTCCAAAGGAAGAAAATGAACACGCAAAAGCATTAGCCAAATTAGTCAGTGCTAAGTTAGGGCATAATAACAAAACTATAATTCAAGAGTGTTGTAAGCCTCTTGAATGGATAAGGTAATGTGACCCCTATCATGGTGTTCTTAGAATAGGGACAACTACTAGAAGACAAAAAAGAAGCTAGAAAGATTGAATGAAGGGTAACACATTTTTTCATCAAAGGAGGGCAGTTAAATAAGAAGAGATTTTTCCTCCCATCACTACGGTGCCTCCAACTAGGCAAAGCCAAATATATTCTAAGGGAAATCTACAAAGGCAATTGTAGGTCCCATATGGCGAGAATGGCAATCACGCTGAAGGCCATTTCGTTAGGGTACTTTTAGCCAAAGATGAAGCAAGAAGCCTTGGAGCTTGTGTAAAGCTATGAAAAATGCTAGAAGTTATACAAAAGTTCAAAGAAAACCAGTGGTAAAACAAATGTCTATCTTCACTCCTTGGTCATTTGACCAGTAGGGCATTGATTTGTTAGGGCCTTTCCTAATAGCTCTTGGTCAGTTAAAGTATATAGTGATAGCAGTTGATTGCTTTACCAAATAGATAGAGGCAGAACCCTATGCAACTATAACCTTAAATAACATATAAAAGTTTGTTTGGAAAAATGTCATTTGTAGGTAGAATTTCTAAAAGTATAAGCTTTAATGTAAGAAACTTGCTAATGGTTCCTTTTAAGTAAGGCTTTCTTGCAACAATCATATCTGATAATGGAAAGTAGTTCACCAATGATAACTTTCAAAACTTCTGCCTAAGGTATATTCATATTTATGCATATATTATGAAAGTGTAAGTCTCACACATCTTAAAATGAAGGTTGGGGATCAAACAAAGATTCATTTTTGTTGAACACCCCAAATTAAATGGGTAGGTTGAATTGGAAAATAAAATCATCTTAGAGGGATTGCACAAAAAGTTGGACAAGGCAAAAGGGAGATGGGCTGAAAAGTTATCAAGTATCTTATAGTCTTATAGAACCACTATGCATTTAGCTACTGTCAAAACTCCTTTCATGCTTCCATATGGGAGTGAGGCTATGCTCCCAGTAGAGTTCAGACAATGCTCTGAATGAAGAGAGTAATATAAGCAACAAAGAAATTAAGAAAGAAGAAGAAAAGAAAAGAGCAATATTCAACATCTATGTCATCAAAATTGCTCCCCTTGTCCTTGGAAGGACCCTTAGCAGGCATCTATCACTTGTATGGGGACAATGCCTTGGGATGACCAAAAAGCTTTGCCCGTTCAAGAAAGGCGTAATCTAAAGTGATCACTTCTGGCATCGACTCAGTCTAAGCATTCGATAGAAAGGTAAGTTTCTATTTTCCTAAGTTCAAACACAAGTCTCCACTGATTGCTTGGAGTCTATTTTTTAACAGTGAATTAGGTGGGACTACCAATAATTTGAAAATAAAACAAAAGGCAAGAAGTTGATAAAGCATAATAAATAGTTAAAGGATAATAAAAACATTAACCTTTTCGATACAATTTAGGGGAGAAGGATAGAGTCATGAGAAACACAATCATTAAAAGAAAACCTTTATTCTTAGTGCATTTTGAAGAAGGTAAGGAGAAAAAGAAGGCTAAAACACACAAAATAGAAAGAAATGTGGAAATTTACCTACAAGAAACCAAGGAAGAGAGCTAGAGAAATAGGTGGCAAATGATAACAATTAGGGCTCACAACGATGAAATACAAACCACCAAGAGAACTAACTTGACTTTTATAAAGAGTTAGAAGAAATCCAACAACCAGGAGGAATTGGGATGAACAGATGGGATAGCAATCCTTGCAAGTTTTGAGAGTCTATGAAAAAGGAAATTCCCTAAGGAATCTCAAGAGTCCTCAAAAATGAAAAATCCTTGAGTAATCTTAATTCTCTGGGAAGGAAAGTTCCTGGGTAGGCTTATCATCATACTAGCACCAGGAAAAAGGCCAAGCAGCTTCCCTAGTTTCTATAAGATGTGTAAAGTTAAGAGCTTGATAGAAGACTTGATGATTGAAAGGTCAGTAAGAAAAAGGAATGTGAGTAAGAAGCACAAAAGCCTTTTAGATGCATGGAATATTGGACAAATAAAATGATAGAACCCATTAGAGGAGCAATCAGGTGAGAAACTTGACAATTCTAAAATAAGTTGTCTAATAAAGTAAAGAAAAGATAGCTAGTTAAAGATATGCATCTAGATACAAGTCCTATTCCATACAAAAAAATTAAAAACAAAAGAACCCAGAGCAAAGAAAAACAAAGGCAAAACAACAACCATCCCAAAGATAGGTTGACAAGCTTAGTCTTTTGAGAACTTGTAAAATCTCATCCAAAGTCTTATTCTTGTTGAGCTTGGACAGGCTAAGCATCACATCAGGATTAAAGTGTTGAATCTAACAAACAACTTTCACAAACCCAAAATGAAGGAGGGAATAGCTAAGCTCCTCACCTCCTTTATGGCATTTTGGAGTCTTTGGTCAAAAGTCACTTTGTTGTCTGATTAGCTTTTCCATTCGATCTCTATCTCTTTCCCCCCAAGTCCTCACTTTTCTGGAATAAAACATCCTTTTCATTCACAAGTGTAGTAATACGATTAGTCAGATTGCAAATACTCTTGTCTCAATCAGCCACCTCCTTAGACTTGGCCTTAAGATTTTTTTTCAGCTCTTCCAAGAAGCTTAACTTTAATTTTGCCAGTTCTCTTTCACTCCTTGCAAAAGTATGCATAGTGGCTAGGATGGTAATAGTTGAGTGAGCTAGCTAGGTCATGGAAGACTTTAAAAAATGTACAGGACCGTGGTCCAATATAAACCCCTCAATGTGATCCTAGTCGATAGGGAGAAACAGCTGGCTGCATATGAAATGACCATAATTAACATCTTTGTACCATAGACTATCTATGGTATCAAAAGACAAGTTGCTCCTTTTAAGGGCCTTGATCTACTAAAGCTCCTTCCAAGTGCCCACATTGATTTTCTTAGCTAAGGGAGTAGGAGCATTAGAAGAGATGCCCTCTTTGCCTTTGCTAAACTCTTCAGAGAAAGCCTTGTGCTTTCTCATGGATAGTGACTTTGTGTGGCCAAAAGTGCTCGCAAGCCAATCAATGGAGGGAAAGCCGTGACCAATGTCTACTGAAGGTGTCAACTTGTACTAAGCGATTGGTAGCACAATGGGCTTTTTCTTGGCTAGGGCCAAATCTCAGTCATGCTCTTTGGATCCATCTTTGAACAATGTATTTCTATCTTTCATTATTCAGCTAGCAAACTGAAAATAAGAAAACAAACAAAAATTAGTAAGACAGAACTAACAAGCAAAGCTAAATTACAAAGTAAGGTATATACAAAGGATAGATTGAGCATCAAATAGCCTAAGTTCCAATAATCAAATGATAAAGTCTTGATCTTCATCTGAGAGATCCTCAAAGAGGTGGCCCCAAGGATGCTTCATAGGTTTGGTCTACTTGGCTAGGTAGAGTGGCTCTCCGTCCTAGAGAAAAAATGGATGAAATCCCTCAACTGATCAAACTTTGAAGAATGAATGCTTCAAAGAATGAACACTAGTAAGCATGTTTTCTATGATCACTTGATCAAAGCATAAAGGAAATGCACCCAACCTTCAGCCTTCTACTTTGAGTAGGTGAAGAAAAAGAAGAAAGATCACATGGTCTGGGTAAGGCAAATTCAAGGGCTCAACACTTGAAAGCAGAAAAGGAAAGTGCAAGCATACTAGGTCAACTGGGAAGGGTAAATGTTCATCATCACTTGTTTGAAACATAAAAAAAAAAGAGGGCAAATATGAAGATGATCGGCCACATCCCCTAGAACATCAAAAAGGATGAAGCATCATAGCTACAAGGATGAGCGGGCTTAAAGACAATTTTCTTAATGGATTCATTGTGAATATAGACTTTCTTTAGCTCCTAAATTATGTCTAGATCTTACCATTGTGTAGTATTAGTAATTGACTTCATCTCTGGATGGACGTCTCATAAGTTGTCTAGGAAACATTGATAAGATGGACTCATTCGTTTCCATGCTCATTGTGAGATAGGTTAGCCATGATCATATGGAGCAGAAGGGTGTAGCGATGTGCAATACTCTCAAACAAGTATTCTCTAAGGTTAAATAAGGAATTAGAATCCAATGATAAGTTGATAGGATCTTCTGATCCACCAAGCATGAAATGGAAGAGCACAGAGACCAAAGGTCACCTTCAAAGAAAACAAAGTATGATTAGGGCAAGCAAAGCAAAAGGGAAAGGATGATTGAATACAAGTTAGAGGTCTTAACAAAAAGAAGAGAAGAAAAGAATCTAGACGAGGAGAGTTTCATTTAGGGATAAGCACTGGTTTCTTCGATACGACCTATGAGAATGCTAATAGGCATCAGACGTAGCCACTAAGAGGAGGTGGTTGTAACCAGCACATTTTGGAAAAAGAAAGATCAAACATAAAGCAAAACACCATAAAAGTAAAAGAAGTAGAGGTTACCTGCAAAAGTTATAGTGGAGCACCTTGTAGCTAAGGAGAATACTGAAGTGAGTCATGTTAGGTAGTAGTGAATCTGAGTTGAGAAAGATAAGTCTGAGTAGAGAGCAAAGGTAGAAGTCACACCTAGAAGGCCGAGGCTAGGTTTTATAGATGAAACAAAGAGATCCAACTATTTAGGGTTGACTGAGATGAATGCCCTAGATAGTGATCCATGCCACAGATGTGATTGTTGTAAGTCTTATGGCCTTTTAAGACAACAAACCATCATTATTGGCAGTGTAGGTGATAGCTGATTTGGAAAAGTGAAAAGTTTCTAGGCAAGCCAGTCGTGTCTCCCATCGAGAAGGAAGAGGCAAATGACATAACCTAAAATAAATTATAGTCTCTGGATGATCAACCTAAGTCAAGCGACTGGGACTAGTTTAGGAATCAATTTTGGCACACAACTTAGCCTATACTGATCAATTGAACATATCTGGTCAATCAGCCTAGGCACTGAACTTTACCAAATGAGAGCTTAGTGAAACAACTACTTAATCAACACATGGCAAAAGGCATGACTCAAGTCTACATGAACAATGTGACACTAGCAACTGCCTAGCGAGAATCTCACTGGCGTTACCAATGCACTACAGACACATGATGGCGCCTCATTCATCCAAGAGCACAATAATTGGCATAATTAACACCAATATATACCAGCAATTATTCTTTTTTTAGATGATCTTCACTACACTACAGAAACTTTACTAAAATACTGACTTGATTATTGGAGCATGCTTAATGAGCTACTTCTATCATCTACAACTGACTATATTGTGTTTGTAACTCATATTTCTACTTCTCTTCACTTCACTGATCAACCTCATCAATTGAAAATTTTTAAATAATAACTACAACTTGTAGTGCATATAATATAAGCATAAGACAAAAGAAAAAACAAGTCCTTAATGCCTAACTAAATTAACCAGGCATATTTTTACTTCTCCTTTACTCTAAAACTAGGTTTAGAACCAGAATTGTGTTTAACTACAAAGCTATCCTCATTATTTTGCTCCTTGTATATACACATTAGCCATTTTTAAAAGTACTTCCTTCCACAATGGAGCATGAAGTGCTTAACAAACTTGGATTACTATCACAAGCTAGCTTTATGAACTAGTTTAGCATGTAAACATGTTCAATTGTAGATGAAACTTGATGTAAAAATCAAGTATAAAGAAAAGGCCTTGTGGTTCAAATTTGAGAGCAAATGCACTTGAAAATTATTTTTCCAAATTTTTCCAGTTTTGGGAGTATTTGTGTCTTTTTAACATCAGTCTTTTGTCTAGTACAAGTAGAAAAGTACATGATTGTGATTCTTGCATTTTTGTCTTTATGTTCATATAAGATGGTGCATTGGAACCCTTAGGAGCTAGGAGAAAAGTCCTTATGTCAACTTAGAAAAAGTATGTCGACTCCTGCCATTAAAACTTTTGCTTAGAATGTTCTTTAAGGGGGTATGCCGGTGACCAAGTGGGCACTGACTCAAGCTAGGGGTTAGAGTGTGAAGCTTAAAGATACTCACCCTACACGCTTTAAACTATGTAATGAGACATATATAAATGAAATAGAGTTGTCCCTTTCCTTTTAAAAAAAAAAAAATTCCCTTCTCAATTTACATTAGAGGCTTATTGTGTGGCATGTTCTTTGAAACTCAATATGCACTAATATTTTGACTACACACTCATGTTTGCTTGGTGAAATGTTACGTATGGGATTTTGGCCGGATGGGCAACAAAATCCTCAATGCTTCAATTATCTATCTAAGTATGGCTCAAATTTATTGAAAAGCTAGCATGTTGGCATCATTTACTGTACGATTTCGACTAGAAAGCAACTAGCTTGTGACATTTTGGTATCAGAGCTTGGTTATGCTAGAAATAGAAAATCTAATGGGTTATGATTCGGATAGATTTGGCTTATCAAAAGCATATAGAATTAATAAGTGAAGTAAACACTCGTGGGAAATAGCAAAAAGATGCTACTAAAGACTTGACCAAAAGAGGTGCAAGAGCTTGCAGCAATTTGAAGGTTAGTGTGTGAGATACTACGTTCGAGGGAATGTTAACAATACATCGAGTGCAAGCATGTGTGAAAGTTGGTGGACTTGTTGTACAGCATAAGACATTAATTATGCGCCCATTCATAGTAGGCATTCGAGGGAATGCAAATCACTTGAGAGAGTTAGTGAATTGACAACTTATCTAGTAGGAGGAAGCCCTGGGATAAGCCTTGATTTTGTAAAGAAAGCTTGACCATGTCCATAAGGGACATATTATCTATTAATGAAACCTAAAGGGTGAAGCCATAGTCATGCTTGAGAAAGTGTGGCCACAACAGATAGTCGACATATTCTACAAGAAGGTGCATCTCTTATGATATGTTAAGCAGACAAATCTTATTAAAGGAGTCCAAAATTATGTTAGAATCCATGAATTTTACTCGAAGGAGTAAACTTGGAGGGGAATAAGATGATCTAGGAGGGATCCATTGTTCACAACCTACAAAAGTAAGGAGCGAACTGCAACATTATCTATAAAGTTTGAGATAAGATGCTAAAGGAGCTAGCACATCATAGTTGCATGACAAGCAACAATGATGCCGATATAGTGAGCTATAGCTATATAGTCACTTAGTGGAGTAGCGGTAATGCCCATAAGGCATAGCAAAGTAGTACTACATAATCACAAGATAGACTTTGCAATAATGACCATGAGATTCACAATTGTTCATGCACTAGCAAAGTGAAACTAGAGCTCAAGTGGAGGGTACTCGATGCTCAACCCACATCAAAGCCATTGATATAGGGGAGCCATCATGTGAATGCACTTGGAAAAGGAGTCTTCAGAGGAATGTTGCTCAAGAAATGCCAAGAAAGGGCACTGATCATCAAAGAAATGGCTATAAGGGCAATGATACTAACGAGTGACTATAAGCGTAGCAGAAGATGAGTCAGTATCAACTTCAAAAAGATGACACTCAAGTGAATGAACAGAGGAGGTTTGGTGATGATTGAATGATACCACAAAGGTGTCAATTCAGTGAAGGTTAGAAGGATCCAATTGAGTGTGAAAATTGTGTAGTGAAAGTATAATAGATTGATTGAATCCAATGCGAGTAAACTTGTAAGCAAGGTATGGGACTTGTGAATAGGACATATTTTGTGAGCAAGGTATGGGACTTGTGCTTGAATAAGATATAGGACTTGCATCTCTTACATCAATGGTATGGGACATTAAATGTGGGGTTATCTGTCAATAGATGTCCAAAATACTAAGTAAGCACACAAGCTATAAAGATAGCACACATTTATGCTACAAAGGTAGCGAGTTGAATCGAGAGCTACAGAGGTAGTAAGTCAAATCAAGAGTTATGCAAGGATAATGTGTTGTAAGCTACAAAGGTAGAGAGGCAACCACAAGTTATAAAGGTACTAACCCAAATCCCACAGAGGCAGTGGGACAAATGAAGTTGTTGAGGTGACAAAACCAAGAGAGCTATGGAGACAGTGACATGTAAATTTGTGTCGGGATAATGAAGTTGAGTCTACAAAGTTAGAATACAAAATCTGCAAAGGTAGCATCGCTAAAGACACTGATGTTGCAAAGGCAACTACCCAAAGTTGTGGAGGGAAAGTAAATGTGCAATGGCACAAGTTCAAGGAGACAAAGCCAAAAGGAAGTCTAAGGAAGAGCTAAGGAGCAACAAACTAATGACCATCTTAAAAGCTATGTCAGGTTGAGGGTGCCATTCATCAAAGCCTCTTGAATGATGTTAGCTCAAAGAGACAATTAAGGAATGGTCGAAGGAGTGGTTCATGTGGGGCAGACTAAAGACCCATATGAAGATTCGAGAAACTAGTGCTCAAAGGAGAAACCTTCATGAAGTTGTGTTGGATGGAGGCATCAATGAAGGTATTGACATTTGAAATAAGGGAGAATATCACAAGTCAGCTTTGTGAACCAGTTCAACAAGCAAACATGCTCCGTTTTGAACAAAACTTGGCATAAAAATCAAGCATAAAAAAAGACTTTGTGGTTGGAATTTGGGAGTAAATTCACTTGTAGATTATTTTTCCAATTTTTTTCATTTTAGGGATATGTGTGTCTTTTTAGCATTGATCATTTGCCCAGTACAAATAGAAAAGCATATAGTTGCAATCCTTGCATTTTATTCTCGTGTCCATATAAGATGGTGCATTAGAACCCTTAGGAGCTAGGAGAAAAGTTTTTATCTCAACTCGAAAAAAGTTTGTCTACTCCTACTATTAAGACGTTTGCTTAAAATACTCTTTAAGGGGATACGTCTGATGACCAAGTGGATACTGTGACTTGTGCTAGGGATCAAATTGTGGAACTTAGAGATACTCCCCCTACACTCTCAAAACTATGTAATGAGTCATATATTAATAAAATGCAGTTGCCCCTCTTCTTATTTTTTTTTTAAAAGTTCTTTCTCAATATACACTAGAGACTTCTTGTGTAGTACATTCTTTGAGACTCAATATGCACTAATGTTTCAACTACTGCTTGTGAACATGTTGCACATGAGATTTTGGTTATATGGATGACAAAATCCTCAATGCCTCAATTATCTATTCAAGTGTGGCTTGAATTTATTAGAAGGCTGGCATGTTGGCTAAGAGTTAGCATCATACGCTGCACAATTTTGATCAGAAAGCTATCGACCCATTGACAATTATGTATGTCAATGTGTCTTTGTGCCAATCTTCTGCAATCCTTCCTAGGTAAAATGTAGGCCACAAACACCAATTTGTTATTACATTTAGCAATCTCTTCAAGTCATACAATTTTGAACTTTTAATTTTTTTTTCACTTCCATGTCATAATAGTCTCTAGAATCTAGATATTCATGTAAGCATGCTGATATTTCAACTTACATTATAGCCATACCTATTCTGTAATAATTTCAAACAAGCTGCCTCCTCCAAAACTAGCTCCTAAATGTCCATGCTTTCCATAGCTTTCCTTCATGTAGCTTGACACAACCTAAAAGTAGCTAGTCCCCACACTACAAGAAAAATAGGATTTTTCAACGGAATATTCTAATGGATTAGAATCCATTGAAATATTCCAATGGATATTCCTACGGAAGGTGGTTTGTGGGACATTCCAACAGATGGTTGTTCCATTGGAATAGTCTGTAGGAAATTCCATTGGAGAAAACCTTCCAACAGACATTCGAATGGGCATGTTCGTTGGAATGGCCAAAAATCAAAATGCTCCATTTTAAAAAAAAAAATTCAAAAAAATGTATTTCCAACGGACATTCCAACAGATTGTTCCGTTGGAATAAAAAAATTCGAAATGCATCGTTTTGAGCTTCGAGGGTCAGAAGATCCAAGTTGCCTAGAACATTGTTGCGAAGCTCACTTCCTTGCCCTTCCAATAATGCCAGCACAACATCACCACCATTGATTGCCAGCCTTCCAGCGTCAATGGTGGTGTGCTCGTCTTTGTCAGCAGCAACCTTCAACTTGCTGGTGAGTAACATGCCCCAAAGTTCAGCCAGGTGTGTCTTATGATCTCAATTCCAATATTTTCCAGATCTGAGTCTTTTCATATCATTGGTCTATTTAGGGTTTTTCTTCTATGACATTTAATGTTTTGGTTGATCGGTTTGGGATGATTCTATTTCCATAGATTTGGAAACTATTTTTGATATCTAGTGTTTGGTTTGAGAACGAAAACGTTTAGGCTCTTTTTGTGCGGGATGGTACTAGATCTACCTTAAATTTTAGGCTACACCATCTAAGCCTTCAACTCTACTGTTTGGAAATTCAAAACAAAATCTCTTGCCAATATTAATATAATATTCAATCTATTTTAAATTATAAAATCTAATCGTTAATCTCTCTCTTGATTTAGAGATTACATATTTCGGTTCTTTTGAATGCCTATTGTATGCTACTTCCGTTTGCGTAGATCTGAAAACATTCGCATCGCTTCCTCCTGTCACATCTCTATCATTCCTTTTTTTTCTTTTTGATATGTTAAATAACTACAGGTTTGGAATTGTGTTGCTATTTTAGGGGCTTCAATCTATTGTTTTCAAGTTTTTGATTTGGTGGCTTTCCTAATGGTTCTGCAGTTCTGTTAGATGTGTTGTATGTGTGTTACATGATATTGTGTGGACTTTGTGATTTATTGTTGTTTTGCATTGTAATATAGATGCTCATTTATGCACTAAATGCAATAAACATTATGGGTTAAATTAACTAATGGTTGCTTCTTTGCTATATTGCTTTGTATTTTTTTTTCTATAGAATATGACTCCTCTAAATCAAGTGAAATTTTGAGAGCAAAGTTAGATTTGATAAATATATATTTCATTTGAAATGTCAATTTGTAGCTCAAAAGAACTAACTTCCTTGAATTTTTAAGGTTTAATTGTTATAGACATAAAATTTAAGATGAGTAGAAAGGGGACACAAAGTATGAAGTTGAAATGATGACATGAGAATAATTGTATTACTGTGACATGTGCATACTACGAAATCTATATTACTATATTTTTCACTTTGCTGCAATTTGACAAGTATTGCATGAATTTGGGATAATATGGTACTTCATGTCACTTCTAATCTAAGAAAGCGTAGATAACTCTGGAGTAACTCTTCATGGAACTGATAGTGTATATCATGGAATTCTGCACAAAATAATTGAGATAGAATATCCAGGATTGCCTATTAAGCAATTGAAAATCTTTAATTGTAAATGGTTTGATCCCTCGCCCATGGGTACCAAAACTTGCCCCAAGTTTGGCATTACAGAAGTTAAATC
>JANHAO010022810.1:0-12079 GCA_026873985.1 Saraca asoca
CTTATTTAGAGATGCATGAGCTTGCTTTAGCAAAACTGGACTGCCACACAATGCTAGGTTTGAGTGTGTATGAGAATTGTCTAGTATCTTAGTTGGCTATTACTTTTATGGGCTTAGGCCTCTTTCAATTTGTTAACAACCCTTAAAAAGAACATAGGCATAGATTAATTAATATGATGATACTTATAATTATCACCAACCTAGCCACTCAACTCAAGCATTGAAGATATCTTCTTTAAGTATCTAAACCAGTAACCCTCCATGGCTATAACAGATAGACTATATTTAACTAGTAAAAAGGAGGAGTTGGAACAGAGTCATGAAATGATAGATGAACAAAATGTTGTCCAAAAACAAAATAGGGATTTAAAAAGACTATGAACAACTTGGTCAATGTATACTAGTTTGATAATGTATTTTACTTTAACAAGGTGTCACATTATTATAGCTAGTCTAAGCCTATATTGGAGACCGAAAGCACACAATATAAAATGAACATTTTGGTTTTTTTGGTACAAACTTGGTATGGAATCAAAGTTTTCTCAGCCTATAAATTAGCCTTTCTGCAGGTGGATAAGTTGCTGAATACTATAGAGGAAGAACAAAAAAGTTTGGAGTAAGGTCAAGCAAACACAGGTTAGTGCTTTTGAATTAGTAGATTCTATTCTAGAATTAGTAGATGCTTTTTTGGAATTCATTAAGTGTGTCATTTGGTGGCTTGCTGAAATTATTGTAGTTTAATTGTCTTTATCCTACCACATTTGAAATTTGGTTGTATGTTTGGTTCAAATTAAGATTCTGGTTCTTCTGGACAGACTAGAACTTTCTGTACAAGTTTCTACCCACATCATCTTAACTTTGCATTATGTTGTATTGTTGAACTTAGTCTGTTGTTATGAAATATGTGATGTTGAATGTATGAAGATTTTATTTTTTTAGTAGTTTAAAATTTGTATAGAGTAAGTTGCTCTATTTAAATAGTCCTAATAAGGTAGCCATTACGAGTCCTCTTCTCACATATAAAAGTGCCTTGTGTGTGTTTTGGAACCATAGATATGGATAAATCATGTATTAGTTTATCAAGGAAAATAGAGGAGTATAAGGAAGGATTGAACAAGTTCCTTGATTTTGTATTTCAATGACAATCTGTTGAAGGGAGAATAATGTGTCCATGTCGTAGGTGCAAATTTCAAAAATGGTTGAATAAAGCTGAGACATATGACCACTTGTCTCAAAAGCAATTTCCAGTGAAATACAAGAAGTGGGTATGGCATGGAGAATGCAACAAAGCTAAAGCATCTTCAAGTAGAGCACACATGGTCGAAACTTCCTAAGATATAGCTCTCCAACATCTTTTAGAAGACATGATCAATGATGCATTTGGGTTCAGTTGTATGCATAATGACAATGAGGCTAACTCATTTGATGATGATGTTAGTAATAATGATGACATGTAGGAACAGACAATAGATAAAGTCACAACTAAGTTTTATGAGTTACTTAACAATAGAAATCAAGAACTTTATAAAGGGTATACATAGTACTCCAAAATATCTTTTCTAATAAAATTGTACCACATCAAGTGCTTGTGTGGCATGACAGATAAAGCTAAGATAATGATCTTGGAATTATTGAAGGATGCATTCCCGCATGCTAAGATACCTAGTTCTTTATACGAGGCTAAGAGAATCATCACCAAACTCAGTCTCAATTACACTAAGACATACACTTATCCAAATGATTGCATGTTGTATTGGGGTGAGGATGAGAATAGGGAAACATGTAAGAGATGTCAAACATCTAGATGGAAGGAAAGGGTTATTGGTAAGAAGAAGAAACAACCTATAAAAGTATTATGCTACTTTCCACTAAGACAAAGGTTGCAAAGGTTGTTTATGTCAACTAAAATGGGTAGGCATATGAGTTGGCATGTAACTGTGAATCGTAACGATGGTTGGATGAGGCATCTAAGAGACTCTGAAGTATGGAAGAAGTTTGACACAACTCATCCAGAATTTTTTTCAGATCCTCAAAATGTGTACCTAGGTCTAGCCACTAATGGATTCAACCCTTTTGGAACCATGAGTACTAATTACAACATTTGTCCTATAATTTTGATACCATACAATTTGCCATCGTGGATGTGTATGAAGCCACCTTCTTTCATTCTCTCGATGATCATTCCAAGTAAATGAATGCTAGGAAATGACATTGATGTCTACTTGTAACCTCTTATAAAAGAGTTGAATGAGTTATGGATGGAAGGTGTGGACACCTATGATGTCCCAATGCTTGAGATGTTCAAAATGAGGGTAGCAATGATATGGACAATTAGCGATTTCCCAGGGCTTGGTACCTTGTCTCGCTGGAATACAGACACTAGATTAGTTTGCCTAACTTGTAATTTTGATGCAATTTCACTGCATTTGCCTCATAGTAGAAAATGGTATTTTTGGGGGCATCACCGTTTTCTTAGAGCATATCATAAGTTTCGGTTAATGAGGCTTTGATTTGATAGGAGTCAGGAGTTTAGAAACTCTCCGAAAGCATTGTTAAGCACAAAAATTTCCAACCAAGTAAAGAACATCAACATTACATTTAGGAAGCCAGTACAAGGGGATGCAAAAGGGAAGTGAGCTCATGGAAATAATGATGAGATTGACATGCAACAATGGAAGAAGAAATCTATATTCTTCCAACTTCCATATTAGGAGACTAATATGTTCGTCATAATCTTAATGTCATGCACATTGAGAAAAATGCATACGACAATCTCATCAACATATTATTGAATGAGACCGAAAGGACAAAAGACCATCTCAATGCTTAGAAATACCTTCAAGCAATGGGTATAAGAAGGGACTTATGGCTTGATGACAAAGAAAAATACCAACCAACTCTTTTTACAATGACAAACATAATGAAGGATGCATTCTTAAAAGGATTAAAGAATATGAAAATGCCTAATGGATATTCAAGTAACATTTCTAGGTGTATCGACGTAAAATAATGCAAGTTGTTTGGGTTGAAAAACCATAATTGTCATGTACTTATACAGCAATTACTATCCTTTGTAATATGTAATGTGTTGCCAGACCAATTGAATGCAGTGTTGGTTGACTTCAACTCATTTTTCAAACAAATATGTAGTAAAACCCTTAACCTTACTGACATCAAGAATGTCCAGCATTGAATAGTTCTTATGCTTTGTCATTTGGAGATGTTGTTCCCCTCATCGTTCTTCACCGTCATGGTTCATCTGTGCGTTCATCTAGTTGATGAACTTCGTTCAGGAGGTCCGATACAATATTGGTAGATGTATCCTATTGAGAGGTAATTGTTGATTTCATCCATTTAATTATGACTTGTAAGTGAACTTGTTTTCTTTCTTAATGACATCTTCCTTTATGTAGATATTTGGGACATATGAAGTCTTATGTTCGCAATAGGGATTAACTAAAAGGTTCCATTGTTGAATGGTACATATCCGAGGAGTGCTTCACATTTTGTTCAAGATATTTGTAGGGAATTGAAATGAGGTTCAATCAACCAAGATGTGTGAATGATGAACCAAATGATATTCAATGTAATGACCAAAACCCTAATATCTTTCCTAATATAGGTAAACCAGTGGGTAGCGGCTCTAGTTTCACACTGACACATGCAGAGGTGAGACAGGCATATCGATATATTCTATTCAATTGCAAAGAGGTTGATCCATTTTTGGAGTAAATATTCATATGAGTATGCATATTAAACTATATATCTTTCATCATATATATTTATGGAGCAAGTATTCACATATAGATGTTGTTCCTTATAGAGAATTTAAGTTATATATCAAGAGAAAAATAAGAAGCTGAACACATTCCTCTGTTGAGCTACAGAAGATAGTAAGCAAATACTTTACTTATTGATTCTCTAAATGGGTGAGAATTAAAAGATATTTAATTTAGAATTCAATGTTGTAGTATAACTTCAAAAAATGATTTTCTTTTTATAGGTTTTTATGGATGACATGACTGGCACTATGTCAAACGATCTGAAGCAACTAGCCTAAGGACCTCTACCAAATGCTAAAAGGTTCTTAGCCTTCAATGTTAATGGATATAAGTTTTAGACAATAGCTCGAGAAAATGGATTGAGAACCTCAAATTCTGCAGTTTTCATGACTTCTACAACCAATTATCTGTCTAGCCATCAAGATATCAATGGATAGGATGTTGTTCTTCCATACTATGGGAAACTGGTAGATATTATCAAGCTCAATTATTATGAAAGATATATCATCCTCTTTAAATGTATGTGGGCTAACACCACTAATGATAGAGGCTTCAAAAAGGATGCTTGGGGCTTTTATTTAGTAAATTTCAATAGATTGATTCAACATCGGTGAATGAGAAAAGCATGAGCCTTTCATATATGCATCACAAGCTCAGATCATTTATTTTATATAGGATCATATATTTCCATAGTGGAATGTTGTTGTTCATCTTAGGCCAAGAGACTTATATGACATGGGTGAATTTGAGGATGATGATATGTGCGATATAAACCATTTACTAAACAAGAGCTGAGCAATTTTTTTGAGAATGATAATGGGAATATTTAGTTGGCAAGGGAAAAGAAAGATGATCATATGGAAAGCCTTATTCTAGTATCTAATGTCGAGGAAGATTAGAATATGTCAAAATAGCCTTTTATCAGAATAATTTTTTTTGTCTGGTTTTTCTCAACGTTGAAATACTTAGATTCATAATTTGTAAGTTGTCATTAATCATGATTTGTCTCAAGGTGCAAAGACTTAATTTGAGAATTTAAATGTATATTTGCATTGTTTGTGGTTTCTCTCGATGTGATTGAAATTGGTTTAAGATTCTTGAATAATGTGCTAATACATACTGTTTTACAATCTATTTTGTAGAAATGCCTAAGTTAAGATGTCCAAGAGTTTGGGGCACACAAGGAACATCTAGTACCCACACATCTCCTCCATAGCCCACCCACTCCACATAATCCTAGCCCACTCAGTCCACATACTCCACATAACCTACACAGTCCCAGCATTCATAGCCCATTCTGCCCACCCATCTCACCAGAGCCATACAATTCACACATGCACAGCCTGTATAGTTCACCCTGCCCACCCAGGACACGAAGCTTACTACTCAGGCGAGTGATGACATGAATGATGAACTGCATAATGCTCATTCTGGTGATAAGATGAATGATGGGTAAGCTGAAGCTTCTGGTGCTAGGAAGAGTAGGCCCAGAAGTGGATGGTAATGCAATGTGATAGATAACTATAATATATCATTTTCTTATATGTTTGAGTTAATATTACACTAATATTTTGTACTTCTTTCAACAAATAAGGATGGTGTGGCCAAGGCCAAGAAGCTCTGGGTCAATCAAGTTTGAAGCTTGGACGGAAAGAAAGTATTAGTTTGGATGGATGATCTTGGTCAGGCTATAGGAGACAAAGGAGGTCTTTTTTTAGGTGCAATGGACATTTGGCTAGGACCAAATACGCCATAAACTACGAGGCTTGGTTGGACATACCAGACTTAATTAAAGATGATATCTTCAATAGATTGGTGATGATATGCAATAGAACTGCTTTGGTATTTACAATTCATATTTCATTTTGATACTAATAGATTTTTTTTGTCATAGCCATATTTTCAACTTGAAAATGATAAAATGGCCAAGTGGCTCACTAATCTAATGGTTAGAAAGTGGTGGAGAGATTTTAAAGGAGCCTTGTACAATAAATATTATGACCCCAACTTAACTTTGGAGCAAAATATTAAACAAAACTACCCCCAAGCATTGTAAGAGAGCAATGGAAAGGTTTGGTTCTGATCCGAGATAAAAAAAAATACAAGGTTTGTAGTTTATTTAATTTTAGTATGTAAAAATTATTGAATTTAATTATGCCTGTACCGATGGCTAAATAAGTAATTATGTTTCTTTGTGCAGGAAATGTGCAGGCAAAATTGACAAAATAGGAGTAAGGAGACTATTCCTCACACTGTGGGGTCAAAAAAATTTACGTCGAGAAAGGATGAAATGGTAGTATAGCCATCTAATTTAAGTGAATAGAATTAAGATTTGCTTATGAAATAACTCTTTTTTATCTGTTTAAATGATAGGAGAATGAGAGACAAGGTTTCGTTGGATAGGCAGAGTTGTAGGATGTTGTCCATATAGGAGAAATGATGGCTCATACATGAATGATGAGGCAAAGAGCATAGGGGTGAAGGTTCGTTGAAAACTTTATTACATTTGAAACAATAATTAGTTGATATTTATACCTATGTTTTGTGATTTACTTAGGAAAAATTACAAGAAGCCTCGAGCTAAGTAAACCAAACATAGCTTTCTATAATTTTCCCAGACGATACTTTTGGCCAAGTGTTTGGGAAGGAGCACCCAGGTCATGTTCGAAGACTAGGCATGGGTGTTTATCCCACTAGCATATTTGGGAGCAATCTCAAAAAGGAGGTAGCAGTTGTTTATCGAGCTCTGATGCTATAAACTAAGAAATTCATAGGCTTAAATTAAAGCTATGTGAAAATAAGGAACTATTGGCTAAAACACAAGCGCATGTACAAGTCATTATAGACTACATCAAGGCCATGAGCGGGTGCATTCCACCCCATTTGTTCAGTCAACCACCTACTGACCAATAGGTATTATGCGTAAAACGTAGTCAAACCTATTATTCCAACTGTATTTGCTGTGTATTTGTTTGTTGTGTAAAAGTTGTTTGTTTTCTACTAAATATTTGTTTAATGCCAAATGTGAACTTTTGTTAATGTAGATATGTAGGCAATACTGCATATAGATACCTTGCATTCTGGTGTAATCTACCTTTAGTTTGGAAATGAGCTTTTAAGTTTTCGTTTACTACCAAATATGAAGTTTTGTTGATGTAGATATGCAGGCAACACTGCATATGGATGTCTTATATTCTGGTGTAATCTACTTTCAGTTTGGAAATGAGCTTTAAGTTTTTGTATCTATTCTATTTACCACATTCATGTTTAACTGGATTCTTATAAAGTTGTCTTTGTATCTTTGTTTATTGTCTTCTTTGGTCAGGCTAAATTTCACTGTGGTTTGTCTTTGGCCATGAGTGCCAAAGACATTGGTAATTTAATTGTTGTTTTTTCTACCTAATTGGACAAATTTCTACATACTTGAATTGTTATTTTTCTACATAATCATACTAATATGATGTTTGGTTTTTGCATATGTATGCTAAACTATGGTATAATTGTATTATTTTATGGGTAATTGAATTATTGTTTTCAAACCAGAATTTTGCTAAACTATGGCACAAGTAAATTGCACTTTTTGCATGTCTGAATTCCTAAGTAATTCTTCAATTTGAAATATTCTTTTTCTTTTTTTTTTTTTAAGATGGGGTTGATGTTAATTTGGCAGATCAATTTTCACTTGTATATGCAAGGAGATCATTGTACATGACACAATCAATCATCATATACAAAGTACTCAGCAAAAAGACTGAGAAATAAAATAACTATGGATGTAGGGGTCGATTGACTTTAGTCAAATCACATTAAAATCTCCTGGTGTCTCCCTATTCTTTGTCTCTTTCTCTCTCCCTCTTTTCACATTCAGTCTGTAGTTTGGAGTTTTCTGAACTTTTTGATTAACCAGATTCAACCATCAATAATAACTAAATAAAAATTCTTATGAAATTATTGCAAAGATAAACTTAACATATATATGGATTGATTTTTACTTCTTTTTTTTTTTAATGACTTACATGCTTCTTCATTTTAATTTTTATATTTATTTCTTCCTTAATGATTAAAAAATATTCATTTACTTATAAAGTATATTAAAAATTTTCATAATATTTCCATGATTGAGTATCAATTTTTTTTATCTCCCTTTTAAAACATTAACTTTATTTTATTCTAGTATGCCCATTATCTAAAATGACAATATAAGCGGGCAAAAAAACTCAAAAAAATATGAAAATTAAGAAATTATGATTTATGAATTTAATAAAAATAATTAGAATTTTTTATATTTTAAATAAATTGCTGCTTGTAATCAATTTTGATAATAATTTTACAAAAGAATTTAATTTTTATTTCAACCAAAACTTATTAAACATGTGTCATATAAATAATATATAGATAAAATTAACAGAGGAAGTGACAATAATATTAAATTAATATAAATTTATAAAATTATTATTAAATCAATGTTAAAGTATTTTTAATACTTATTTGATGTCTTCCAAATATTTCATATATTAATTTTGTGGTTTACTATTTAACTCTTAGAGATTTAAATTTAATTAATTATTAATATAAATCAAATTTACATTGTCACTGATATTAAAAAGTTGTCAAAATTCTTTTTATTGTTAATAAAAAAATTTAGTTATTATTATTTTTTTTAGTGACATGTCATTTTTTATTTACTTATAGTGATCAAATTTAAACTCTTAACTTATTTATTTTAAAAAGTAAAAAAAAAAATTATTTAAGCATGAAAATATCCGATCTTAAAAACTAAATGATGGGTTACATCCTTTCCACGTCTTAACAAAGGCAATTTATGGCTCACAAAGTTCCATATTAGGGTCGGCAACTTAGCTATCAATATAGCTTTATTGCGGTGTAATGACTTTTGAGGGTTGACCTGACCTCAAATAACAAACATTAAAGAACAATTTAGTGGTTTTTGGTTCCAACTAGATCAGTTAAAAGGAGCTAGCACATTAATTGTAGAGCAAATCACCAATTTTTTTGGTAGATATATAACCACCAAAAATTTATTCGCAAATCACCAAATATGTCGAAGTTATATCAATTTCGAAAGTTAATTTGTGACATGAATGTATTACCAAATTCAAGAAAAATTATATCAACATAGTAGTATCAAATTCTCCCTACATTATATTATACTATCAAATAACATATGTTACCATATTATTGCCGGCAGGAGCAAATGTAACATTTGAAATAGAAAATTTTGAATTAAATTGGTGGGTATGATTCATGTTTAAATATATATGTTTTAAATTTAAATCTTATTATTAATGATCTTAATGGATTATACAATTTATTCTAATATTATCTTAACTTTTGAAATAAGTCAATCACATGCTATGCTGTGAATTTGGAATTGACAATCTATATTATTTCAAAAAAAAAAATTCAATGTAATAAAATAAAAACAATTGATAACTTGTCATCAAATTTCATGAAAGGTATCAATACTCCTAATTTTTAATATTAGCTTCATAAATTCTCATGCTCTCTTTTTTTTTTTTGTAGGAGCATGCGTAAATAAATCTTCACTCACATTAGTAATAAATGCTTGTTTAGTTCTGTTCAATTAATTTCTGTGACTATGTATTATATCATAATTACATATATATCTAGCGTAAGCATGTATCTACACTGATTTTTTACCAAACTTCATAAACTATTATACGTGTTATCACGTCCACACCAAGTTTTAAGTATTACTGCTACTTAAATGTTTAAGACAGGAAAAATTATTTAATTAATTAATTAATTTACTTGTTAAGTTAATATTAATTTTACATAAGACTACTTTAATTATGAAAAAAGTATTTTCTGTAATCAGTTATATAATTAGATGGAAAATATAAGAGTGAATAATTGTTTGTTTCGTACACCATGAAAGAAGTATAAAACCATTAATAATAAATTAATTGTACAATTATTTCATATTTAAAATTAGAAAAAAAAATATTTTAACCTTCCCTGTGTTTTTTATGAAATTATGGGGCCTCCCATCTAGTTTCACAACCTATTCAAATCTTCCTTAAAATATAAAAAATGTAATGTTTAAATTGAAATTTAAATTTTGTTATCAAAGAGAAATGAGAAAAGGTAACTATAGTATTCAAATTTAACAATATAAAGTATTTTGAATATTTTGTGACAAATGTATGTTTTAATTAAGTTCAAACGACTAAAAAATAGTTAATGAAAAAAATCAAATTTTGATATAAATATAATATTTTTTATTTGTTTGAACTTAATTAAAATATATATCTGATTACAAAATGCTTAAAATATCTTATATTATCTATTTTAATCTATAATTATCTTTTTTGATGATAAAAATTTCAAATTTAAATTTTTAAGTATAATCTTTTTTTTATATTTCAATGAAGGTTTATGTAGATTTTTTTATATTTCAACGAAAATCTGTATAAATTTTAAAATTAGAGAAGAGGTCTACGTAATTTTATTAAAATTCATAGGAAGTCAATATATTTCTCCCTAAAAATTATGTCAAAGAGAATGTAGAAGGCAATATATATTTTTTTTAAAACTACAATATTATAATTTTACATATATTACTATTTAAAATACATATAACGATATAATTTTTATATATAATTTAATGCCCACTCATCCTCCAGTATTGACTTTGCCATTGACTAAACAACACTTTGTTGAGCATTTGAGATCAATATATATATATATATATATATATCAGCCTTATATTTTAAATTCAATAAGTTAAATTGTGCGTAATTTAATTAATATTAAAATAATTGGATGAGACAATAAACAAAAAAATTATCAGATTATAATTTAATTGATTAAGTTGATCAAACAAATAATGAATGAAAAAAATTGACTGATTCAGTCAAATCAAAATTACAAATGATTTTCTGTTTATCTAAACGGTGTGACTCAAATGGGTGTTAGTTCTTTGGGATATAAATGCAAAAACCCATGAATTGATGGCTGCCTGTAGCTTTTCCATTATCTCAGTAGTCTGTTGCTGTCATGTTTCCGTGTCAATCACATTGCAGCATATCAAATTTGAAGCAAAACAATTCCTACACGGTTCTTAAATTCTGATATATACCTTGATATATTGTTTTTCTATGTAGCCACGTGCTTCACATGTAATCTATCATATTCATAAATTTTAAAAAATCCGTTGCTAATTTCTCTCAACTTTGTTGACTAATAATTTGGCTAAAAAAAGAAGAGAATGCTACAATAAAATGTGTCTAATTAGATCAAATCTAACCTTATCCTTTTTATTATGTTAATTTCCACAGCTTTTTTCTTCTCTGATGTTTACATTTCTGAAAGTGAAACTCCAATGACAAAATAATTATGATTCATGTTATATACTAAAATAACCTTACGTGGACAAGTCCCCGAGGAACCGAGGACCAATCCTCGCGCTCAAGAAAATAGCCTCTGGAATTTCAGGCAAACGACAGCGAGCACAACGAGCGTCAAATCCAGTCTCGCTCGTTTTACTCAGCCATGGCCCAAGGGGCCACGCTTCGACGACAGCACGACTCAGCGATAACGGGATCAAGCATCGCCCTAACGACCGCTCCCCTCATACTCGCCTACTCGCCATGACAAGCCTAAGCGGCTTCCCCGAGAAGCCCTCGCTTGAGACAGCAAGGCACTTTGCCTGACATAACGGTAGCTACACGCCTACTTGTCGGCCTAAGAAGGCCTGCTTCACAGCCCATTGCCGGGATATAGACTTCTTAGTGTCTTTTCCATTTAATTGATGTAACACAACTGTAGTGAGCATTTAATGTATAGCACCTCTCCTTCTTCTATAAATAGGATTACCTTATTAGCAAGAAGGGGAGAGAGGCTAATCTTGTAAACAAAGCTTCCACATATTATCAATAAAATATCCGCCGTAGACATAGGGTCCGGTACCGCCCGAATTTGGCCGAACTACATTAAAAATATTGTCATTCCTTCTCCTTGTTCCTCTTGACCACCCTCTATAGCACTTTAAGAGTGGCATTGATTCCTGAACTCTATACCCTGTTGGCCGGAATTTGGTTCCCACACACGAACCATATTTCGATGACAACATCTTTGGCGCCGTCTCTGGAGATCATCCACTTTTTGAAATCTCCACTGCTATTTAGCAATGGTCCGAGGAAGAGTAACTCGAAGTTCTATAGCTCCAGCATCTCATCACACTACCATACCTGGGATGTAGGAGGAGCAAACACCTGACCAATCTCGATTGGCCTTGGAAAACACAGTCAAAG
>JANHAO010022811.1:0-12073 GCA_026873985.1 Saraca asoca
ATATACCAAAAATTATTTAATATATTAGTTTTATATTAAGGCCAAATATTATCGCATCAAAATTTTCATAATTCTAACAGACTTTGTTAAAAGAAGTTTAATGTTATTTATTTTATTCTAAATTAGAGAATAAAATTAAATGAAAAAAATTATAGGATAACACTAAAATGTGATTAAAAGTTAAAGTATCAATGGATAAACTAATTGTGATGGGATCACATATATGAATATATATACACACCCAAGCTGACAGCCTCGAGTCAACTCAAGTTATTATTTTTATCATTGAGAGTTGATAAATATTGTATATTACGTTCACATTAAACGAACATTTCACATAATTATGTTTAATAATATTAAATTTTTAGCAGCCCTTTTGGCTTCAATGGTCTCAAGACCGACCGAATCTAGAGGATATTAGTTTTCATGCTCTTAACGGCATCTTATGATTTGTCATAAACGGAAATTCAAAAAAATACGTTGCCAACATGAAACCTCAACTATCCCAATATTATTATACTGAATTTATGTTTCATGTATCCATATTTACATCAAGAAGTAAAAAATATTACATTTTTTTTACTAAAATTTAAATTTTTATTAGTTATATTTTAATTAAGTTAAATAAAATTTATCTTTGATTATAATATATCTAAAATATTCTATATTATTTAATTTAAATATTATCCTTATTGTCATCTTTTATTTTTATTTCATCAATAAAAAATTAAAATTAAAATTTAAGTATAACATCATTTATATATTAATAAAAGTTTGAATAAGTCTTAAACTAAATGGAAGATGTATAACATTTCGTTATTCCTAGTGAAAGTCAGGGTTTTTTTTTTTTTTTTCTCTTTCGTAAAAGGTTAGGTTTTAAACTAAAAGCGATGCTCACATGTATGAGTTAATCTAGTGAGTAATTTAATGTTTTCATATTTGAGAGATAATGAATTTCTCAATTTCATTATTTAAAGATAAATTTTATCATTTAATATTTTAATTTAAAACAATTAAATTATATTATTATTCACTTTATTAAATCAACAATGAAAAGATTGATATAATCAAAAGAAATTACCACTTTGACATTGATCGATGGCATGAAAAAACACGTAGATTTAAAAAAATAAATAAACCTGTTGTTGACGGTAAAATTTAATTTTGAGGATTCAAATCTTAGTTAACGAGGACAGTTCTTGAAACCTTAAAATACAAGCTAAAAATGCAAGTTTGAATCAGGAAAATGAAAATGAAGAGGAGGAAGGACAAAAGACATCGAATTTTTATCGTGGTTCGACTAAAGTCCATTTAGGCCCTTACGTCCAAGCTGATTTATATTTTCCATTGAACAATGGTTACTCTATGTGGTTTAACAGAGCTTCAATGACAGTACACTTTCACTTTGCAAGAGCTCTCTCTTTGTTCTGGTAGAATATCTACATGCAACTTCTTACTTACTTGTTACAATAGTCTCTCCCTCCTATTTATAGAAGTAAGGAAGATTATAAGTGTAATTTGACAGATAGTAAAATAATTATTTTCGTCGTTTCGGGCATTAAATGCTTGGCGTCGGGTAATAAATATCGGGCAAATCATTGTTAGATTGCCGAGGGGCTGATGTGTCAGTTTTGGAGGCTAACCTGTCGGTTGGGGATACGTATCTTCAACTGCTGACTGAACTCTTGTACATATTCTCAGCTCACTGTCTTATCGATCTAAGGCTGTCTTGATCGACCTTGCCAAGTTTGTCTAGTGGGTCTCCTAGAGGATGACCAGAATGACACACTTCTGTCAGCAAGCTGGAGTCCTCCTTAATAGGTCAGGTCTTCGCTTGGCCTTTGTCCTATGTCTTACATTCGCGGCTGGCAAGCTGGGACTTCTCGCTAAGCGACCTTGATCGTTGGGTGATCTGGGCGCTCCTTGGCTAGGCTTTGCCTCCTAACGGGCCTTTGGTGAGTCCATTTTGTATTATCCAGAAAATACTCATAGTATTAGCCCCCCCAACTCTCACTTTGCTTCACAGACTGAGAATTAGATTTTGCTGGTAAAGTCCTTGTTCACAGTTTGTAGTATGGTCAAGTCTTTCACCTATAGTCTGTTGTATAACCAAAGTCTATATTTATAGTCTGTTATGTAGTCTTGGACTTCGATCTTTTATTTCATTTACACTAGGCCATACTTCCTACTGTGCATTTTTTTGTAGCTGTTGGCGTAGCAGTCTTGCTTAATTATGGACTGTTCAATCTGGAGCATTTGGATAACCTCTAGGTTCTTCATTGAGGCTGATGAGCCTATCTAAGACGTGAGGAGTCTCTTTCTTTACTCTGCACAATGACTGGATGGATACATTGACTGAGCTCCCCTTATTTTTAAAGCTATGGCCTTCGGCTAAACATTTTGAGGAGTGTATGATTTGCTGCTTAAGACTGTGAGGCGTGAATGGCCTACGGCATGTGGTTCCCACGAGGTATTCCTCTCTGAGGACTCTGGGAACTCATCCATAACCTCCTGTTGGTGCTAACAAGTTTAGCTATTTCTTTTTTGCTCTTTTGTCCTGTGGTGAGCTAATTGCTTGATTTTTGACTACGGTCAGGAGTTACAAGGCCAAGAGAGGAGTTTCTGGCTTTAGAGGAGGCTTGGACAGAGGAGTTGAAACTGTCTAGTTTGCTTGCTAGCTTTGTAACTTATTACGGCTCAGTCCTTTCAACAGGGTTCTCTTATTTTCTTATTTGATGGCTCCAAGTGTCTCTAAGCCTCCAAGTAGCTTGATGAAGTTGAAGAATGCTTTCCTTGCTCAGGAGGGCTAGGGAAAACTTGTGCAGCCTCTTTGCTTGCCTCCAATGCTATTTCTCGTGTTTCAAGCATCCCAGGGGCTGCTCGATTTGGATAAGCTGTCAGCTCGGGCGAGCAAGGAGTTGGAGCAGTTCCTCTTACATATTATGGTTGCAAGCTTGCAGGCATTCAGATTTTCCTTAGTCAACTGTAGATGTGCTTCGTTTTGTATTCTCGATCCTTTATGTAATTTCAATTTGTTGAAAGAGGTTTTGTAATGAAACTTTGCCTTTTATTGTTCTTCCCGAGTACGCCACAATAGCAATCTAGTAGATCGCGGTTAGCAACATTAGTCCCTACAAACCATAACTCAGTAACTATTAAATAAAATGAGTGTTCATTGAGTCAATCAACTTCAATCAATATTAGTTGAACTAATGTGAAGGGACTCTGGTCAAAAAATTATGGCTTAAAAGGATATGTGCCATATTGAATGACCAATTGGTTGTATTGGCTTATTTTGACTGGCAACAAAGTTAAGCACTGGAGTACATTTGTTGACCATGAGTTTGAGCACTGGAGTGCTTGAGCACTTTCGCTGGCATGAGATGAGGTGTTCACGTAGGTCGCATAGATGCATCTTAACTCACGCAAGAGTTTGGTACTTAAACACTTCTTCGACACGAAGTCTTGATAAGTTGCATGAAAGCACCTTGATCCATGCAAGAGTTTGGTGTCAATGGCACTTCTTGAACGTGGTTTCAGTATTACCTGCATAAGAGTTTGGTGCTTAGGACACTTTTTAGTCATGGCTAGCGCAAGAGTTTTGTGCATTGCTAGCACTTCTTAGACACGAGATTTTTGATATTATCTATGCAAGAGTTTGATGCTTGGGGCACTTCTTGGACGTAGCCGGTGCAAGAGTTTAGTGTTCGGGGCACTTCTTAGACATAACCCGTGTAAGAGTTTGGTACTCGGGGCACTTCTTAGATGTAACCTGTGCAAGAGTTTAGTGCATGACCAAAACTTCTTAAACGTGGGATTTTAAATATTGTTTACACAAGAGTTTGATGCCTGAGGCACTTCTTAGACATAGTCCGTGCAAGAGTTTGGTGCTCAAAGCACTTTTTGGACACGATCTATGCAGTTCTTGGACTCGATATGAGTTGGGAAATCTAGTCCGTCACTTGTGATCTATAATCTTTCGAGTCGTTTGGCATGCCTCCGCAAGCTTTACCCGTGACTCTCGAGTTTTCGCTACTAGCATGTCATAATTGCTCCTGCCTTTGGTAGACATGCGTGGCATGATATTGTTGGTTCGTTGCTAGCATGCACTGAATCGTCAGATCACATGTAACTAATGGGTTCCTAGATATAATGGTGACGATATGCATGGTATAAGCTGAAGGAACTCTCTCTTCCCTTTCACTTTGTCATTCAAAACTAGAACTCCTAAGCTCTGCTTACTCGTCCTCTGCTAATTTCTGTAACTATTCTTCTATTACTCGTTGTCGTTAGCATCACTCCAACTCCCCGGTTGCTGTTCGCATCTTGCTTTTTGGAAAGTATCTTTCATAAACATTTTCAGACTTTCTATCTTGGTCAATCATGATGAGTCTCTTGTTATCTAGTGATCCCTAGATTTCCCTGTTTCATAGCTTACATGAAACTTGTCTGCTATTAGTCAAAAAATCTGAATACCGGTTAAGATTATTTGCCCGTATTCTTTTCTTGCCTAGCTGGTTCATATTGGTTGGTTTATTGGTAATCTTTAGCATTTCTAACCACCACTCCAAGCCTTGTGTTTGTTTTCTGGATTTTGTGGTTCGATTGTTTAGTCCCTTTTTGCTTGTTAAAGTCCAAGTCTTGAGCTACAGTGACCCGAGATACCCATGGCTTGCCATATAGAAAGCTAATAGTCTTAGCTTTTGGGTAGGGTCCACTGGCTATAGGTCATGGACATCGTCATCACTAAATTAGGAGTGAAGATGATGGACCTGACTCCTCATCCCAGAGCATAGAATGGGTGTGTTACCTTGATGAGGCGACCTTGAGGAGCGGTGAGGTTGCTGGAGACTTTGCTGCTTTACTGCTCATCCCGACCCCGTTGAAGGCCAAAGGGTCGCTGCAAGCTAGCAACCTTTTAGTCATCAAGTGTTTAGTCTGCACATTTCATCTATTTGCTATCGCAAGCTTCAACCCATAGTCCAATCATACCAGCTTCACAAACGATGTTGTGTCATAGTGCCTTACTCGGATGACTATACTCCTTATCCACCTTAGGGGTTTGTCACCATTAGCTTCCCTCACCTTGTCATGGGACTTAGGTTCCTGATGTACCCATTTATCATAAGCTTTCTGAATAAGGTGAAACTTAGTCTGTTTCAGCTCACTCCAAACTCTTATACGTAGCTTATCTCCCTGGCACTGGTTTATTTGAGGAATGGTCTCCCACCTCCATCGGCTGAGGTCCTGTGCTATCTGTATAGTATTAGGTGCGTAAGCTCATCGGATAGGCTGTATTACCTTTCAACCCAACCATTGGAGCATAAGAGGGTTCTACTGTAGGGCGACACTAAAGGGAGATCCAATGTGGGACATTATAAGACTCGTTAGTTTTATATCTTGTGCCCATTTTATATGACCTCAAGAATTTTGATTTTGTTCTTGTTTCTGGTGAGTGAGCTGAGGATGTGTGAGCTTAATGATCTATTCATATTTGCTTCTTTAATTCTAACTTTTGTTTCATTTTGCAGAAAGGGGATTGGCAAGAATCCAACTCTTGAAGCCAAGGAGCTCGAGGTACTGGATCAATTCGCTACCTCAGACAATCTCTAAAATGATTTTCACTTTGACGAGAGCTTTCTCTACTCCTACAGATTTGCTTCGGCTCTAGATACCAAGGTCACCAAAGAGACAAGGATTCATTGAGTGAAGGAGGTCGGCCTAGCCAACTTTGGTGATTATGATGAGATAATGAAGCTTATCTTCTTGTCGCCATCATCTGATGAGGAAGAGACCATGTTAGCTCCTGATGCTAGCATAGCTCCTATTGCTGAAAGTCAACCTTCGGCTTCGATAATAACATGTTCACAAGGGTCGGTTCCCACCTCCCAGCCTGAGGTGGTAGTTATAGCTAAGGTTGCTACCCTCTCTAAGCCTCTTGCTAAAAAACAAAAGACAGACAAGGGGAATGATGTTGCTGCTCATAAATGAGTCGTGCCAGAGATTGAGGTCATGGAGCAATCCACTAAGCCTAGCTCTAAAATGAAGGAGTATGTTGATGTCCTTATGGATAACATTGACACGGTCTTGGGACCTTGCAAAAGGATCAAAGTGTTGTAGTCTGAGGATTTCTCCATTGGGAGATTAGTGGGCTACAAAGTTCATCACGGTTTAGTGGTAAGTTTTTTTTTTAATTATAATCTAATCTAGCTCAGCTACTCTGGCTTTTCAGAATTTATTAACGATGATGAAGGTGGATGAGGCACTTTAAGCCAAGGGTAAGAATAATGTGAAACTCGTGGAAGATCTGATTATTGCCATTGTGGAAATGCTAGAGCTGAGGGGGAAAGTTAGGGATGCTTAGGTTGCCTTATCTCATGAAGTGGTGGATAATAAATTCGTTGCATTAAGCCTTGCCCTCATGACTAATGATTTGGCCATAGTGAGGATTGCTTTGGATGAAGCTCTCCAACACACTAATTAGGTAGCATAGCGGGCTGAAATCTCAGAGTAACATGCTAGTTCAGCAGAGCAGTGAAGTAGAGAAGCTGAACGGTGAGTCGAGGTTGCTATGAAAGAGTTAAAAGAGGCGAAGAAGGAAATTGCTCTTGGGAAGGAGGAGATTGCCAAGATCAGGGTAGAAACTACCTCTTTGGTTGTGGAAGTGGCAGAGAAAATAGAGTCCGAGACTAACGTTGCCTTTTTGTACACTTTGTGGAGGCATCATCCCGAATTAGACTTCTCCTTCTTTGGCAAGGAGGCTCTTATGGCTGTGGAGCGTTTCAAGAAAAGGGTAACCAAAGCTAGTTCCTCCAAAAAAGGTATAGAGTCTGCAGCTAAGACTCCTCCTACTAGGGGTTCTTCCCAAATGGAGAGTGATTTGTGGCTTGTGGAAGCTGCTGGAGGTCTAATGATAGGTGACCCTGTTGTCGCTCCTGTCAACTCTTCACTTTGTGAAGCTCTGCTCCTGAGGGACTAACTTCTGAAGATCCTGCCCCTTAGACCCCGACCTTTGTAATTGATAATTTTGCTTTTTGACTTTTGAATGTATTTTGTAATACTACACGGACTCCACTTCATTGGATAAATTATTGAATGAATTTCCTATAATACTTGTGTATTTTTTCCTAATTCCATAATTGGCTACTTCATAAGCATGATTTGATAAAAATTTTCACAAATGAAGACTTTAATGGATTGTGATTCTGGCTAGCATTCTGCTTAATACATCACTTGCTCTTCGTCTAAGTCTTTATTGAAATTTTATTCAGAAATAATCAAATATATATATATAAAAATTTTGGAGGAACACTTTCGTGTCTTTATGTATTTGAGTAATTTACAAAATTCAAGCCTCTATTGATAATAGGGGCGAAGGTGCTCGGCATTCCAAGCTCAAGGAAATTCTATTCCATTCAAGTCAGCTAGATGATAAGCTCCATGACTAATAACTCTCTTAACGAGATACGGGCCCTCCCAGTTTGGTCCCAGCGGCCCTTCGTTGACCTTGCGTGCACTAGAAGTACTAGGCGTAGAATGAGATCACTGGGTTTGGAATTCTGAGCTCAAACTGTTCTGTTGTAATATCTCGTGACTCGTTGCTGGTAAGTCATGACCCTAAGGCGAGCTCTCTCTCTCTCATCTCTTCTACGAGATCTAAATTCATGGTGGGCAACTAATTATTGTCTTTTGGATCGAACATAATCCTTCAATACGTTGTCACCTCAAGTTCTACTAGGATCATTGCTTCAAATTTTTATACCATTATGAAGGGAGTTTCTCCGGTGATGCTATAGGTTATAGTTCTGTAAGCCTAAAGCACCTTTGGTAGTTCATCTTCGCACGATCCCTTTTTGGCCTCTTACTTTGTCTTCAACATATGCTTGATTATCTTGTTGATAGCCTCGACTTGTTTGTTGGCTTTGGGATGGTTTATGATCAAAAAGCTCTTCGTAATCCTAAGATCATCATAAAACTTGAGGAACTACTTGCTGTTGAATTGAGTCATATTGTTAGTTAAGATCTACTAGGGGACTCCAAATCTGCAGATGATATTACTCCATGCAAATTTCACGTTGTTTGCAGATGAAATCTTCGTGAGCTTTTTTGCTTCTGCCCACTTAGTGAAGTAGTCCACAGCCACTATTGCATGTTTGCAATTTTCACGAGTTGTAGGTAGCGGTCCTACAAGATCCATCCTCCAGATTGCAAAGGGCCATGGACTGACCATTTGCCATAGGTAGGCTGGCAGGACTCGTGGGATCATCATGAATTTTTGACATTCATCACACCTTTTAACAAGTTCGACCATGTCCTATTTCATTGTGAGCTAATAGAATCCTTGCGGAAGAACCTTTTGAGCTGAAGCCATCCCTCCAGCATGATTTCCACAATGGCTAGCATGAATTTCTTCCAGGACGGTATCACATCTAGGCTATTGATGCATTTTAAAAATGAGGTCAAAAACCCTCTCTTGTACAACATATCATCGTAGATGCAATATCTAGCTGCCCAAACTCGTAACCTCTGGGCCTCAAGCTTATCTTCTGGCAACTTCCCTTCTTGCAAATAGTCCAGGATCAGATTCTTCCTAGAGCCCGGCATCTTGGCAATCGTCATGATAACATCCTCCTACTCTATGCTCAAGGATGAAAGGAACTCTACTGGGATGGCCCCCAGGAAGTCAACATCCTCGGTCGTGGCAAGGTGAGCCAAAGTATCGGTATATGTAGTCTGGGCTCATGGTATTGAGTTGACCTCGTAATGCTGAAATGATCTTAACAACCCCTGGGCTTTCTACAAGTAGATAGCCATTTTTGAACCTCAAGTTTAGTACTCTCCTTGGATATGGCAGCCCACAAGTTATGAATCACTGAAAATCTTTATTCTTTAAGCTCGTACTTATTTGGCTAGTAGTGGTCCAACTAATAAAGCTTTGTACTCGGCTTCATTATTTGTGGCTTGAAAATTGAACCTTAGCATGCAAAGGATTTTATGCCCTTCTGAACTACTTAGGAGCACCCTTGCCCTAGCTGTTTGTTCATTGAATAACCCATTGACATATAGTTCCCAACTTGAAACTTTTGGTGGGCCAGTGAATTCTGCTATGAAGTCCACTAGATCTTGCCCTTTTATTGCTAGTCTAGGCTTGAATTTAATTTCAAATTGAGCTAGCTCAATCGCCCATTTGATGAGACATCTCGAGACATCCGTCTTTTGTAAGACTTGCCTAAATGGGAACTGTGTCAGCACTTTTACACTGTGTGCTTAGAAATAGGATCGTAACTTTCTCAATGCAACTACTAGGTAATCAGCAAGTTTCTCCATCAGTGAATAACTTACTCTGCGTCTAGTAATCTCTTACTCATATAGTAAATGGGAAGCTGAGCCCCACCTTCTTCTCACATTAGAGCAGCACTGAGAGCATTTTGGGACACTTTCAAATAGACAATCAACTTCTTACCCTCTTTTGGATTTGAAAAAAGAAGAGCTTGCTTGATATACTGTTTAAGCTACTGGGAGGCAATTTCACATTGCTCCTTCCACTCGAACATTTTTGCCTTCTTCAGGATGTCAAAGAAAAGGATGCATTTATCAATTGCTTTGGAGGTAAACTTGCTTAGCGTCGTGACTTGGCCATTCAGGCTCTGTACATCTTTGGGCCTTGCGGGCGATCTCATGTCGAGAAAAGCTCTGATCTTTTCAGGATTAGCCTTAATCCCCCTATTATTTACCATGAAGTAGAGAAACTTTTCAGAAACGACCCCAAACGCACATTTGTGTGGGTTTAGCTTCATTCGATATTTCCTCAAGATTTGAAATATCTCCCCTAGGTCGTGGACATGGTTAACAACTTGTTCAAATCTTACCAACATATCATCCATGTACATCTCCATCGTCTTTTTGATTTGGTCTTTGAACATCATGTTTATCAACCATTGGTTGGTTGCTCCTGTATTGTTTAGCCCAAAAGGCATCACTTTATAACAATACAACCCGTAATCGATAATGAATAAGGTGTGCTCTTCATCCTGAGGGGCCATAGGAATCAAGTTATATTCTGAGTAAGCATCCATGAAGCTAAGGAGTTCATGTCCCACCATCGCGTCCACCAGCTGGTCGATCCTTGGCAGGGGGAAGTTATCTTTGGGGCATACCTTATTGAGGTCAGAGAAGTCAATGCACACTCTCTACTTCCTATTTTTCTTCTTCACAAGAATGGAATTGGCTATCTAGGTGGGATAGTGATACTAGATGAACTTTTTCGCTAACAGCTTGTCTACTTCCTCCTTTAATGACTTATACCATTTGGCGGTCATTAGCCTTTACTTCTGGTGTATTAGTTTATGGCTAAGGTCAATATTTAACTTGTGTGACATAACCTTTGGGTCAATCTCAGCCATGCCTTCGTGGCTCTAAGCAAAGATATCAACATTTATTTTGAGGAACTCTATGAGCTCTATCTTCATGCTTGGAGATAAATTTTTACCCAGTTTGAGGCATCTTCTAGCATCTGCCTCACTTACTTAGACATTTTCGAGCTCTTCCATTGGACCCGTCATCCTTTCAACATCTACCTCGCGAGGGTCCAAGTCATAACTTATGCCGGTCGAGCTTACAGCTCATAGCTCTTCTCTGAAGGCCACGTCAACTTTCCTTCTCCTTTCCCCCATTTCGAATGCATCCTTATAGCATCGTTGAGCCACTTCTTGCTTTCCCAGCATGCATCCAACTCCATTTAGGGTTGGGAACTTGATAGTAAGTGTCTTGGGCGATATGACCAAATCTAGGTTGTTCATTACTGGTCGCCCTAACACCACATTGTATGCTGATTGAAGGTCTATAATTAAAAAGTCAGCTAGGGTAATGGCTTGGCAGTCCGAATCTCTGAGGATTATAGGGAGTTTGATTTGTTCCATTGGGACTACTGCATCTTCTATAAAGCCAAAGAAGGGTTCTGGAGAAGGCTTGAGTTGATTGGGGCTTATGCCCATCTAGTCAAAACATTTTCGATACATCATGTTAATCGAGTTACTTATATCAATCATGATTCCTTGCACTTTAGTATTGCTAATTTTGGCTCGTATAACCATAGCATCATTATATAGAGAATGCATTCCTTGAGCATCTTTACTGGTAAAAGTGATACAGTCGGTGCTTATCCAGGCTTTCTTTACTGGTCCTTCATTTTCATCACACCTTGCAAGTAGGACATGACTTGTTTCTTGTACATATCGCTCTTAGGACCTTTTTGAAGTTCTTGCAATATGTGATCCACAGTTAATGGTGAATATCATCTTTACTGAGGGCATTGTTTCATTTTCAGGAGTTTGCTAACACTGATGCTGAGCTGGCTACTGAGATTGTGGGGGTTGCTGTCGTGAGGGTTGGACCATATAGTCCTTCAAGTGACCTCTTCGAATGAGGTCTTCAATAGCTTCTTTAAGCGTCCAACAATCTGAAGTATTATGCCTGACCTTATTATGATAGGTACAAAACTTGTTATCTCTTTAATAGAAAGGAGCTTTTATAGCGTAGGTCTTCCAAAGTTCTCGTTTCCCTTGCCATTATGAAGATTTGATCTAGGGTGTCTAATAGTATGCTATAGCTGTCATAGCAACTTTGGTGCCGAGGTCACTCACCCCTAGCTTTTTTTGTGACCTAACCATCTGATCCATCTTTCCGGCCACCTCCATTATTCCTTCTATTTGCCCTCTTTTTCCTTTAACTGGAGCCATTGATTCCTTTTTATACTTAGGCTTCTTCGTGCTAAATGTCTCTTCCCATCTGATCTCTTTTACCACTTGCTCATAAAACTCTCCCAGTTTTCTCACCAGGGACTTGTATATACTTTCATAAAGTTTATCATCCTTACAAAGGCCAACTGAAATAGCTATGAGAATGCTTTCATCTGTGAGGTTTTCAACGTTACTAATTGAAGGAATGTTCGGCCGGCCAGGGGCAAAATCATCCAAAATTTCAAAAAAATTTCTTGCAACCAACCGAACATCCAATCCCAGATCTAGCTAGAAGTGAGCTTAAACAACTAATTAGAAGTGAAAGGGAGCTCAAC
>JANHAO010022812.1:0-12077 GCA_026873985.1 Saraca asoca
AATGAAAATCTACATCTTTGCACTTTGAACTTTCAATTGTGTATATCTAAAACATAATCCTATATATTGATAAATAAAAAAGGGAGATATATATAAAAAATCATAGCCAGTCAAGAGAGAAAAATGATAGGAAGGGGATGAATGGTCAATGAATTATTATGTATATTTTGCTTTGGTGAACATTGATTGTTGAAAAGGAATGTCCTATTGTACTTAACAGATTTTTATGTATATTTTGTTAGTATATATGACGGAAACTAATTTTCTTGTCTTCTTTTTCCCTTTTCTGTTACTATAAAGTGAAGGGGTGGCAATTTCATTATTAACATAAGTAACTATTTGGTAAATGACAAAAACCATTTTCTAATGGATTACAGGTTCTTAATTAATATGTATATCTAGCTGCTGTTCCTTTTAGCAACAATATTGAACGATATATAATTAGAATAAGTGGGTTTTCAAGTTTTGGTACCAAAAAAAATTCTCTTTTCCAAGTTCCGGGAAGCAAAAACATGTCTATAGTTTTAGAAATCAATAACATGAAAGGAAGCACGCCAAGACCTTCTACCTTCCTCTTTTCTTTCCATTCGGTATGGATTGAAAAGTGATATCTGTTATCTATATCCTACGTCACCTTAACTTAATTTGCATCTGAGCTAAATAAACAAGCTTCAAGAAAATGATTTCAGTTTCTTAAATTTGTATTGTGCTATCCTATCTTTTCAAACCCCACTTAAAGCCAATATTGATTATCATGGATTTAAATTGCAGTTTATAAATATTATTATTGCACAATTGTAATTTTTTTAGATTTAATTCTGTAATGATCATATTAATTATATATATCCATTAATTTTGTTAATTATAATATAACTGTAAATTATATCATAAATTTCTTCCGAGGTGGAGATTATAATGAGACTGATCCTAGATCCAATCATTTGTTAAAGAAAAAAGGCAAATTTGACATCATAGTTTGTATGAGTTGTTTATTGAAAGAAATCAAGAAAAGAGAGAGAGAGAATATCTTTAATAATCACTGGAATCATGCTGAGACAGTAGTCGTTGCCTATATTTTAGGGTTTACTTTCCTGTAAGCAGGACCCCATAATTTAATGGGAGGGCCGGCTGAGAGCAAAACATGTAGAGCAGACAATAACAGCATTAAGGAAATATTTTTATTATTATTATGTTATAATATAAAACCGCCCTTTTTGTTTTCAAAATTAATCCTCCATGCCAAAAGAGCAGGTGAGCTTCTATAGTATTCAACGGTTGCCACGTGGCACCCAAAAGAATCCCCTTGTTAATTATTATCTTGTTAAACATTAAGACCCATTATTCATGATTTTATGTCATATACTGTGGTCCACTGATATATATATTTACAATGTTTGATGGAACAGCAGTGATATAATATTGCTTTTGATCTCTTTCATTATTTTAGTATTTCAATATTGGTGTCATCACTACATTGTTATCATTATATTCTTCAATAATTCATTAACCTCGTCTTATCCGATTAAAAATAGGGGACATAAAGACCTTCCAAGTAAATTCATTGGTGGTGTCTATAATAGTCAGTGACAATTAAACATGGTTTTACCTATCAGAAATGCATATCAAAACTTGACATGTTCAGAAACTCATATAGAGTGTGGAGGTTGACATTTGACATTTGTTAACTTAATGCTGGGGACATTAGTTACACATGTGTTGGGATCAATTTTTTTGATGCAGTGAATCAATCTAAACAAGGCAATAATTCAGCATAAGTTACGGGAAGGGAAGGGGAGTCTATCTCTGACATATTAGCCTCAAAATTGTGATAGTTACTCTAAGATATATAAAGTTTAGAATCTTGGGTCCCCTCTCTAACCCGCCACCCCCTTCTCCTACTTCAAAAATAGCTGCTTAGCATTAGGTAAGAGTGTCCCTGTCAACACAGTATTCTCTGCATTATTCCATTCTTATGTACGAGTACATAGACTATGATTAAATCAAATTTATTAATCTCTAAGGTCAATTTAATTTAAAGTATATCATATGACACAATCCAAAATAAATGTTTGAGATCTTGATCATTTGATTGTAATTCTTCGATTGAGTCAAAAGTTATTTAAATAGATCCAAATCTAAAATATTAATTTATGTATCATTTTTCTATATATATCAAAATATGTACTTTTCACAGAAGATTTCATTTTTAATTTCATTTTTATCCCTTTTTTTATAAGATTATTAACTTAATTATTAAAGTGCTCTGTGAAGGTCCAACTCTAATCACTTATATTTTTATTTTGTAGGTCTTCAAAATTTGAATTTATTCTTGAGTGTAAAACATAAGATGATGATATGGCATGCATAATTTTTTTTTTCCATCAAGAAAAAGGGTTATGCTGGAGTCATTGTTGACGTAAATGAGTCTGCTATATGCCACGGTTGGTAGAATCTACCAATGACGAGTATCAGGAGTGGGTGGCATTTGGATGATGAATTGATTATTATAATGGTGATATTAATAGTTAAATATATAATAAAAACAAGTCAAGTATAGCATCTATGCATAAGATGATAGAAAAAGTTAACTATGAGAACAATGTGGACAAAAATGGCTTTTTGGGTTCAATCAGATATAATTTGGCACACCTCTTCTTATCCTCTTTAATTTCTGAATCCAATTTGGGCCATAACCCTTTGCTTTCTTAAACATGAAGCTAACAAAAACTGAAAGCTGTGCTCACTTAATTTGCCGTCCAATAAATTTTGACAGTGGATTACGTTTGGTATATGAGAACGAGAAGACTAGGGACTTGATGATGACAAAATAAACTAAAGTACAGAGTAGCAGAGAAAAGGAGATATAGTCTAAGACCATCCACAATGGGAGTTGCTTAAGGAAATGCTTAACTTAAGCAACTCCCTTTAAAACAACTCTCCCATTGTGAAGCAACTCCCAAGGTATGAGTCAGTATTGCAGTTGCTTAATAAGCAACTGCATCTTAAAAAAAAAGTGGGTCCAGTTGTGAGATAAGTTAAAAGAGGTGAGATAAGTTATGGGGTCCATTTAAAAAACTTGATAGAGTTGCACCATTGTGAGATAAAATTGCTTGAGTTGCTTAAAGGAGTGCAAAATGATGTGGCAATGTGGGATCCAGTAAAAAATTAATAAAAAACACTTAAGCAACTCCCTTAAGCAACTTGCAATCATGATAAGGACATATACTGATATTTACGAAAATATCAGCTTTTAATTTAAGCTACACAAACAATAATTATTAGAATTCTTGTAGGAGAAAACCATGATGCCCTGTGAATTGTTTCAGTAGTGATTGGGTGACCTAACTAGCTTCTCCTTTATAGAAGGTTGATGGTGTCATGCAGTATTAAATGCAATCTCATCATGTTTATCCCCCTGGTAAAAAGGATAAAACCAATGAAGAGACAAAAAGTAAAGCCAAAATATGAATAGCTGCCTATGACAGAAAAAGATTGTTACAAATATATTCAGAATCAAATTTAAAACCTCTATTCTACTTAATTAACTTCCAATTTTAATATATTTTCATTAAAAACGATTCAAATTTCACGTAAGAAATGACAGCATGCAAGATTTATTAAACAATGAGTGAAATTTTTTGTAAAGGACATCATATGTACATATTACATTTATTAATTTCCAGTCGTCTTTTATTATTATTATTTTTTTAACATCTTGTTTGATTCTTTTGGATGCACTTGGGTTAATGGAGGAGGCAAAAAGGAGGAAAAAGGACAGAGAGCTAACAAATATCCGCCATTTGGAACTCCACATGTAGATCGATGGATGCAACTAATTATTGTAAAGAAGATTTGTGAATGCACGCTGCATGCGGCCCAGGGATTGTTAAGCTATTATACAGAAATCAAATATAAATATATATGGTTTAATAATCAAGCATGAAATCGTGATAATGAAAAGTCTAGCAAACTAATTCAAGCATTCATAATATATATATATATATATATATATATATTTCTCTTTTCCCATCTCTATCATACCGACATATTTATATTATTTAAAAAAATACGTATTATGTTCGATGAAGTATATTTGTCTGCAGAGGAAAAAACAGTTAGTTAGTAACAACTGATGTATATTTTATGCACTATCTTTTGTCTCGCGAATAACGAATAGAAAACAACAACAGATTAATGTCGACAGTTGCTAATGGACAACTCTGATTTTGCCAATTGAGTTTTTTTATACATAAATGGTTTAAATATAGATGACCAATATACATATAAATATTATAAAGCAAAACTGTGTTTGGAGTTTGGAATAAGGTCCTACAAGCACAAAACCAAATTAAGAGAGGTAGATATAATTAAGGAAGAGACTTGACAATAGGAAGAAAAAAACACAGATTCAGCAATATGTGATATCATCGAGTAGTTACAATATAACAAACATCAAGATGGAAAAAGGCAAGAAGAAAAACGAAATCAAAATAATGTGTCATAGATTCTGGTTTTGTAATAAAAAAATGAGAAAAATTTGCCGAGTTCTGAATTTGGAGTTTTGCTGTTGTGGCTTATTAAGTGGAATCTAGTTGGCAGTTGAATCAAGCATCCCCAGTTGAAGTTGTGGGCTCTTCTGGCGTTTGATCTTATTATTAATATTGTGGTTGTTTAAAATAGGCCAGAAGCCTGCAGTTGGAGAATTTCAGTCATTAATTTGTCAAAGTGTTGGTGACGGACATGGCGTTATGGCAATGACAAATGGAAACATGACACAGCGCGGGGAAAAAAATAGCATTGCAGAAAACACAGAAAAATCACTTTCATTTTCAATGTTCTTTTTCTTTTTGTCATTGTATTAATTCGAAGCCATTAATCTGAGACCCTGACTTCCTAACTGATGTTCAAAAGAGAATTTGGTGGTTTGCAGTCTCAACGTCAATACACACTACTATAAAATGTAGAAAATGTAGAAACGATATCCTCAAATAAATTTTGAATGAAACATAGTATATATAGTGTGATAATATTTTATAAATATGAAAAAAATTATAATATCGATTCCTATTAAATAACTGAGATCTAAATTTAATATCATATTCGATGTTGGTTAGAATTAAAAGGAATTATTTAATTTGTATTATTTTGATTTAAATCATCTTTAAATTTAAAGCTCCGTAATTATAAATTTTTTTATTAATTTATCAATTAAATTCTTATTTGATTATGTTTTAAAGAACTTTATTATATTATAATTTATGACTTATTTGATTATCTTCAAATAATTTTTTATTAATTTATCAACTGAATTCTTAATCACATTGGTTTACACGCAATAAATTTATTGATATGACAATATTATAATTAATTTTCTATTTTCCAAGACTATGGAATTACAAAATTTTCTAATGATCATTAATTTCTTTCATTTTGTCAAGACTACAAAATTGTCAAAATAATTCAAAATAAATTTGACACATTTATATTCACATGAAGAGACATCTATTTTTATCAGGAATTGACGTACATGAACAAAAATAAAAATAAAAAAAAAACACAAGTATTTGAAGGGGTATAGATTAGAAGTCAGTTTTGTGTTAGGAACCGATATAGATATATGATACTACTCGTTAATTCCAACACTTTAATTGACGTCTAAAATCTCCGTTCATTATAAAAAGTCAATGCGTCCACTAGCTTTTATTTTGCTCTACCTTGCGCTAAATGTTTATTTTTTTTTCTTTTTCTTTCTTTTATTTTTCCTTTTTCTTTCTTTTTTATTGCTAAGTTTCATTCTGCTCTAACTTGCTCTAAATGTTTATACTTTATTTTTTCCTTTTCCTTTTTCTTTTGTTGCTCAATGTGTGTATAGGTAATGATTAATTTTTTTCCCCTTTTCCCTTTAAACATCGCATATGGATCCTTTAAACAAAAGGACAACGGGTGCACTTGATTTGTGTGTATTATCTCGTCACGCCTCAATCTATGGAATGTGATCGACGTAGAAGATCACCAATAGGAAACTTCCTACAAGTCTAAAAATGCAGAATCTTTCCTAATTAACTCAACATACCAAATGCCAAAATTATATTAGTGCATAAACAAATATTTCCATTTTAAATCTTATTGAAAATCCGACAAAATTTCTTTTATTTTTCGAACTTCTGAGCACGAGGCCTATATAATATACAAGGGCTACATGCCTTACACACATCCTGTATAATAACTCAAAAATCACAATAGCCTAGATAACATGCATCTATATCCTACTAGGTATCAACTAATCAAAATACATGCACATAACCACTATACCAATTACCAAAACTTTCACCATCAATATACCTTTAGGCTCCACAAGAGATAATCTACTCGAATAATGAGCAAATCTTGAACCAGATGGGTAGGGATGAATAGTGAGGGTAAATTTGGGCTCTGAAAAACATAAAGAAAAATAGGATGAGTTTTATAGAAACTCAGTGAATAGATAATTCCGTAGAAAACCAAAACTCAATGTATAGTTCATATTTGAAATCCAAAGGATAAAATATGTACATATTAGTGAAGATAAGCTTACTCGTTTAAAAGTTACAATCTCAAAATAGGTTTGGAAACTCTTATTCATCAGGAAAGTTAAGTGATTAAAATATGATATTCAACAAAAGTAAAATAAGCAATAGAGTGTGATACTATGAAAAATATTTGTCATGGCATAAATACAAGAGAAATTCAATAAAGTTTTCTAAAATTTACTAGTACTTAAGTAGCAAAATATTCTGTAGTTGTTCTTTTACTCAATATAATTGGAATCCAAAGGATAATTCCTAAAGGTAACCATACCTAACAGATATCGTCATAATCCATTCAAACACACCAATTAGATGTTCAGATCTTTTCCCCTTTATTTTTGAAATAGATATTTTAATCACAAGTGCACTTGAGGGTTTTCCAAGGAATTTCCAATGGATCCATAATTGCTTAATCAAAAACATTATGATACTAGGTATATCCAAAAATAATAAAAATTTCTATTCAGATCATGATATCAAAAATTAGGAAATACTGTAAATTATTCTAGGTAGCATAAACTTCAAGAATGTTAGAAATTCCATCTCACAGTAATATGAAATCATTGCTTCTATAAATAGTAACCATTACAAAATGCTAAAAATTACACTAAATCATTTTCATATTTATACATTATATGATAAAATGAAATCACGAGTTCTAATAACATAAATCAATATAAAATGCATAATTTCATCATGACAAATCATTTTTTATATATATAGCACACAGTTGAACTTTCAAAACAAATTAATATAAAAAATCCAATTACTCAAAAATCAAAATATTTCGTATAACCAAATTATTTGATATTGCAAAATGGGATTTACTAAAAGAATAGGATTATCTACTTACCTTAGGGATTCCTTAATCGATCAAATTTTTTCAAAGAAATGGTCAATATCACAAGAAGGGTCCACAAAATGCTAGGTCACCCAAATTGAGAATTTGAGTTACTTAACCTATTTGGGTATAATCAGTATTAAAATCAATCCTTGAACTTAAATTCAAAGTCCTTTAATTAAGCACACTTATTCTACACTAACATTAGACTTCAATACCTAAGCTGAGATTTCAAAAATCAAATAGTAGAACTACCTACTTGGATATTTGAATTGAACTCAAAAATTGACATCAGTGTGCTTGGTTCTTTGGTGGAAGTACCACTGAAGCTAATTAATAAGAAAATTTTAGCATACATCAACTTTTGAAAGTTAAGGTTTCAGGTATGATTTATTGATACCTTGAAGTAGGCTTTATATAAAATAAATTTGATATTTTAAGAAGGCTTACCAGAATCTAAGGAAGCTATGGGCAGCTTAATGTGAGTTAATTTGGTGCCAGGAGGCTACCACATGGTTGGACCGAGATGCACCAGAAGAGAGGGAAGAAAAGGCTATTGAGCTAGACCGATATAGGTGAGGTGCCAGAGAAGAGAAAGGAAGAGAAAAAAGTGCCGGAGCTCATTAGTCGGAGGAGAAACAAAGAAGAAGAGGATCGACTGGAGTATAGGAAGATGAACGCAGAGACAGAGGAAATTTCTAGAAAAATTAGAGCGCACACCAGGGGGCTAGTCCAAAGAAAATAAAACATAAGGAAAAATAGGGAAATTTGTAGTTTAGCCTCATTGAAACATTGATGTCTTCAACAAGGTCCTCCTAAAAAGGAAAATTACATTACAACCACCAAGAAATATTTAAAAACTTTACTTTGGTCCACCAGATTAATTATTATTTATTTCCTTATTATTTTCCTTTTACGATATTACAAGCTCTTCTCCCTAACAAAAGAATTCATCCTCGAATTCTAGAAGCATAATTATATAGGATCAAAACAAAGTATCTGAGTATTTGTTGAGAACAAGGGTCCAAATAAGAAGAAGTGAAGGTCGATACTAATAAGTCATTCGAATAGATGAGGGTATTTAGTTTTCATAATCAACTTAGGTTCCCAGGTCATTTTTTTTTCACATAGTTCTCCCATAGGACCTTCACAGAAGGATACTCCTTAAAGCGGAGCTTTCTAACTTGACAATCAACTATAGCCATTGGACACTCTTCATAAGTAAGATGGTTGTCCAACTCAATTGAAATTTGAGGAATGATGTGAGATGGATCTAGAACATACTTCCTTAGTATAGACATATGGAAAACAAGATGAATACTTCCCAACTCCAGGGGTAAGTTTAGCCTATAAGCCACATTGCCAATCCTTTTCACTATGAGAAATAGGTTTATATATTGGGGACTCAACTTTCCCTTTTTGCCAAATCTCATTACTCCCTTCATGGGTGATATCTTCAAAAACACCTAATCACCCACCTGAAATTCTAAGTCCTTTCTTTTCTTATCAGCATAGGACTTTTGGTAGCTCTAAGCTATTATTAGTTTTTCTTTGATGATTTTAACTTTTTCATTTACATCCTATACCAAGTCTGGACCCAAGAGCTTTACGTTTCCGGTTTCAAACCATCCGATCGGAGATCTGCATTTCCTACCATACAGTGCTTCAACAAGAGCCATTTGGATTATAGAATGGTAGCTACTATTATAAGCAAATTCAATCAATGGTAGGTATTGCTCTTAACTACCTCTGAATTCTAGCACACAAGCCCGAAGTATATCTTCTAAAATTTGAATAATTCTTTTAGACTGACCATTAGTTTAGGGGTGGAAAGCTATGCTGATATGAAGTTGTGACCCTAAAGCCTTTTGAAAAGATCTCTAAAATTGAGTGGTGAATTGATTACCTCGACTGGATATAATTGATAATGGAACTCCATATAAAGACACAATCCAATCTAGGTATAACTGGGCATACTGAGAGGCTAAATAAGTAGTTTTCACAGGAAAAAAATGAGCGCTCTTGGTCAGATGATCTACAATCACCCAAATTGAATCATAGCCTTTTGGAGTTTTTGGCAACCCAATAAGGAAATCCATAATCACTCTTGTTAGCCTAGGAAATCCTAGCTATACATTTTCTTCAGTTTTAATGATTGAAAAACAATTTTAGTTAATATCATAAGCTAACTATATGCTTGAGTATTTATCTATTTTGTAGGATTCAAAGTTGATCAAGGCTTGCTCAAAAGATCAACATTAGTTCTAAATTTTTAATTGATTTCATAGGATCTTTTATAAATGATATCTTATTCAAATTACTTAATCATAATTTTTTTAAAATAACTTACATTGAGGTAAAATAATCATTAAAATGAGTATTAAATTAAAAGTTTTCAAACAAAATTTTTACATGTTCATTTACAAGTTAAACTTTTATAAAAATGATTTTTCACTATGTGAATCTATTTATGACTGGAAAACTTGTCAAATGAACTTGAATTGATTTACCAATCAATTCATGAAGAAAACTTTTCTTATCAAAAGTTTGAAATTTTTTTAAATCGATTCTTTAATCAATTCAACACTTGTTTCTAAAACATTATGATTTGATTCATTAATCGATTCGGACATGAATTTTTTCACAAGCTAAATTAATTCACAAATCGATTAGTTAATTACAAGTTTGTTATAACTACTACAAATCGATTCAATGACTAAAAATTAGTTATTTCTATCTCAACTATAAATAGACTAAATTAAAAATTAATTATTTCTATCTCAACTATAAATAGACTAAACGTCATTTTGTTTTCATAACTTATTATGACAAAAACAGAGAAACTTTGAGCTTATACCTGATATATCATTACTTTACTTAATTTCAATGATTCAATTAATCTTTGAGCATTCTGAAGAATATTTCTACCTAGATAATTGAGATTTACATATCAATTTACTGTACTATATCTTTTTACTCTATCTTGATTTACTTTTTAGATTTCTAGGGTTAGGATCTAGATACAAAGGAAGAGGTTAATATTCCCTTTACATCTTTCTAGAAATGTGAGGTTAATTACAATTGGTAGAAGGTGCATTGAAATCTTATAAATCTTCATAGCTGTGAGGTTAATCATATTTAGGTGAAGATATAGAATTTTTGTGTCATAGGTCTACAAGAGCCTAGACAAATCTTGTGTATGTAAAACTGATTTATAAGAGCCTTGTTAAATTCCTATGTTTGTTAATAAAAGTGATCATACAATTGAGTATTGATCCAATGGAGTAGACTTGAATTGCAGTTTCAATTCAAGTTGAACCACTTAAAAATTTTTGTGTCTTGATTCTTTTATTACTGATTTTACATTACTGCATAATTCTTAGTTCTGCATAAATTTTGTTATATGAACTTTTGTCATACTAAAATTTGATACAAGTATTGAATAAATTCTATAATCTAGTTTTTCGATATTTCAATCAATAAACAATTTAATTATTAATCCAATACTCTGATATAATTCTTGTAAACAAGAAAGTCTTCTATTGTGTATATTATATCTTATTGCAAATTATTTACATACTGCAACAAATTGTTGATCATTTGTATATTAAATTCAATTAGAGTTTAATACAAAACAAAAGAGTATAAAATTGCCATAAAGGAATAAGGGAAAGATCATAAATCTTATTTTATTTTTTGGGACCAACAACTATCTCCCATTCCATTCAAGAGTCTCCATGTTCTAATGTAGGCTTATAGGTCTTCAGTGTTTAACTTTCACTTGTTCACATGTGAGACAATAGGAAACAAATTCTGCTATGTACTGTTTCATTTCTTCCTACCAATAACCCTTCTTTAGATCCTGATATATCTTGTTGCTACCAGGTGTATAGCATAAGAAGATGAATAAGCCATATGCATAAATCATTATCATAGATTAGAAACTTCAGGCACCCACACACGGACGTGATAAGTCAAAGTTCCCCTATCATCTCTTGCTAGACCAGAATCTAGTTCTTTCTTCATTTTATTTAGTAACCTATTTATATTCGCATCTTGAGCCTGTGCAGTCATAATTTGATTAACCAATGGAAACTACACTTGCACATGAGCCATGAATATTCTAGGTTTTGCTATTTGCAATTGAACTCTACAAGCTTCCACCTCATGCATCTCCTGAATGATCAATCTTTTAGGAACCTCAATGTGAGCAAGGTTCCCACAGACTTCCTATTAAAAGTATCAGCTACCACATTGGCCTTGTCGGGATGGTATAAAATAGAGTAGTCACAATCCTTCACCAATTCCATCTAATAGCTTTGCCTTAAGTTCAAGTCTTTCTGCTTAAAGATATACTTTAAGCTCTTGTGATCAGTGTAAATCTCATATTTGTCACTATATAGATAATGGTGCCAAATCTTCAAGGCAAATACTACTGCAACTATCTCCAAATCATGAGTGGGGTAGTTCTATTCATGTTCCCTGAGTTGCCTTGATGCATATGAAGGATTTGTCCAGTCTAAGAGGGAGAAAATTTCAAAAAAAATTTAGTGGAGAAACCCAACTTGGTCAAACAACCCACTCTAAGATCTGTTGGTTTGAGGCTTCAATGTATCACATACATCAAATACAAAGTAAAAGGAAGCAAGACTAACCTTTAATCTAGCTCC
>JANHAO010022813.1:0-12083 GCA_026873985.1 Saraca asoca
TTTTAAATGTTTTTGCAACAAAATCTAAGATGATTTGCTTTTTAAACCTTTTTTGGCAAGAATTTTAATGTAATAATGTGTTGGATTACAAAAAGATTTTATCTTTAAATGTTTTTGGCGCAAAATCCAAGCAGATTTCATTTGAAACCATTTTTGGCCCAAAATGTTAACAAAAAAAGGGGTTGGAATGCAAAAAATTTTGTTCATTAAATATTTTTCGCACAAAATCCACGAATATTTGATTTTCAAACCAATTTTGGCGTAAAAACTTGACCCAAAAATGTGTTGGAACGCAAACAGATTTTATCATTAAATGCTTTTGGCACAAAATCCATGAAGATTTGATTTTTAAACCATTTTTGGCAGAAAATTTTACCAAAACAAATGTGTTAGAATGCAAAAAGATTTGATCTTGAAATGTTTTTGGCACAAAATCCAACAAGATTTTATTTTTAAACCATTTTGGCACAAAATGTTAACAACAAAAAGTGCTGGAATTCAAAAAAATTTGATCATTAAATGTTTTTGGCCCAAAATCCAAGAAGATTTGATTTTCAAACTATTTATGGCATAAACTTTTAATAGAATAATGCGCTAGAATGTAAAAAAAATTGATCTTTAAAAATTTTTGACATAAAATTCTTGAAGAGTTGATTTTTAAACCATTTTTGGTGCACAAGATTAATAAAAAAATGTGCTGGATTGCAAAAAGATTTTATCATTAAATGCTTTTGGCTTAAAATTCTTGAAGATTTTATTTTTAAACCATTTTTGGCACAAAATTTCAACAAAAAAAACATGTTAGAATGCAAAAAGATTTGATCTTTATACGTTCTTGGCACAAAATTCAAGAAGATTTGATTTTGAAGCAATTTTTTGCACAAAATTTTAACAAAAAAAAATGTGCTGGATTGCAGAAAGATTTGATCTTTAAATGTTTTTGGCGCAAAATCCAAGCAGATTTCATTCGAAACCATTTTTGGCCCAAAATGTTAACAAAAAAATGGGGTGGAATGCAAAAAATTTGATCATTAAATGTTTTTGACAAAAAAATCTAAGAAGATTTGATTTTCAAACTATTTATGGCACAAAATTTTAGCAGAATAATGTGCTAGAATTCAAAAAAAATTGTTCTTTAAATATTTTTGGCACAAAATCCAAGAAAATTTAATTTTTAAACCATTTTTGGCACAAAAGATTGACTAAAAAAAGTGCTGGAACACAAACAGATTTTATCATTAAATGCTTTTGGCACAAAATCCTTGAAGATTTGATTTTTAAGCCATTTTTGGCAATAAATTTTAACAAAAAAAAATGCTAGATTGCAAAAAGATTTGATATTTGAATGTTCTTGGCACAAAATGAAAGAGGATTTGATCCTGAAGCAATTTTTTGCACAAAATTTTAACGAAATAAAATGTGCTGGAATGTAAAAATATTTGATCTTGAAATGTTTTTGGCACAAAATCAAGAAGATTTTATTTTTAAACCATTTTGGCACAAAATGTTAACAAAAAAATTTCATCATTAAATGTTTTTGGCCTAGAATCCAAGAAGATTTGATTTTCAAACTATTTATGGCACAAAATTTTAAAAGAATAATGTGCTAGAATGGAAAATAATTTGATCTTGAAATATTTTTAGCATAAAATCCTAGAAGACTCGATTTCCAAACCATTTTTGGCACAAAAGATTAACAAAAAAATGTGGTGGATTGCAAAAAGATTTTATCATTAAATGCTTTTGGCTTAAAATGCTTGAAGATTTGATCTGAAACCATTTTTGGCCCAAAATGTTAACAAAAAAAAGGGCTAGAATGCAAAAAAATTTGATCATTAAATGTTTTTGGCACAAAATCTAAGAAGATTTGATTTTCATACTATTTGTGGCATAACATTTTTATAGAATAATGTACTAGAATGGAAAAAAATTTGATCTTTAGATATTTTTAGCATAAAATCCTAGAGATTTGATTCTTAAACCATTTTTGGCACAAAAGACTAACAAAAAATGTGCTGGAATGCAAAAAGATTTTATCATTAAATGCTTATGGCTTAAAATGCTTGAAGATTTGATCTTTAAATCATTTTTGGCACAAAATTTTAACAAAAAACAAATATGCTGGAATGCAAAAGGGTTTGATCTTTATATGTTCTTGGCACAAAATGCAAGAAGATTTGATTTTGAAGTAATTTTTTCCACAAAATTTCAACAAAAAAATTGTGCTGGAAGACAAAAGGATTTGATATTTAAATGTTTTTGGCGCAAAATCCAAGAAGATTTTATTTTCACACCATTTTTGGCACAAAATGTTAACAACAAAAAGTGTTGGAATGCAAAAAAATTTGATCATTAATTGTTTTTGGCACAAAATCCAAGAAGATTTGATTTTCATACTTTTTATGGCACAAAATTTTAACAGAATAATGTGCTAGAATGGAAAAAAATTTGATCTTTAAATATTTTTAGCACAAAATCTTAGAAGATTTGATTTTCAAACTATTTTTGGCACAAAAGATTAACAAAAAAATGTGCTAAAATGCAAAAAGATTTAATCATTAAAAGCTTTTGGCACAAAATCCTTGAAGATTTGATTTTCAAACCATTTTTGGCCCAAATTTTTAACACAAAAAACATGCTGGAATGCAAAAACATTTGATCTTTATATGTTCTTGGCACAAAATGCAACAAGATTTGATTTTGAAGCAATTTTTTGTGCAAAATTTTAACTAAAAAAAAATGTTCTGGATTGCAAAAAGATTTGATCTTTAAATGTTTTTGGCAAAAAATCCAAGAAGATTTTATTTGAAACCATTTTTTGCCCGAAATGTTAACAAAAAAAAGGGCTAGAATGCAAAAAAATTTGATCATTAAATCTTTTTGGCACAAAATCTAAGAAGATTTGATTTTCAAACTATTTGTGGCACAACATTTTAATAGAATAATGTACTAGAATGGAAAAAAATTTGATCTTTAGATATTTTTAGCATAAAATCCTAGGAGATTTGATTCTTAAACCATTTTTGGCACAAAAGACTATCAAAAAATGTGCTGGAATGCAAAAAGATTTTATCATTAAATGCTTTTGGCTCAAAATCCTTTATTATTTGATATTTAAACCATTTTTGGCACAAAATTTTAACAAAAAAAAATATGCTGAAATGTAAAAGGATTTGATCTTTATATGTTCTTGGCGCAAAATGCAAGAAGATTTAATTTTGAAGTAATTTTTTCCACAAAATTTTAACAAAAAAAATGCAGGAATAAAAAAAGATTTGATATTTAAATGTTTTTGGCGCAAAATCCAAGAAGATTTTATTTTTCAACCATTTTTGGCACAAAATGTTAATAACAGAAAGTGTTGGAATGCAAAAAAATTTGATTATTAAATGTTTTTGGCACAAAATCCAAAAAGATTTGATTTTCATTCTTTTTATGGCGCAAACTTTTAATAGAATAATGTGCTAGAATGGAAAAAAAAAATTTGATCTTTAAATATTTTTAGCACAAAATCTTAGAATATTTGATTTTCAAACCATTTTTGGCACAAAAGATTAACAAAAAAATGTGCTAGAATACAAAAAGATTTCATCATTAAAAGCTTTTGGCATAAAATCCTTGAAGATTTGATTTTCGAACCATTTTTGGCACAAATGTTTAACACAAAAAACATGCTGGAATGCAAAAAGATTTGATCTTTATATGTTCTTAGTACAAAATGCAAGAAGATTTGATTTTGAAGTAATTTTTTGCACAAAATTTTAAACAAAAAAATGTGTTTAATTGCAAAAAGATTTGATCTTTAAATGTTTTTGGTGCAAAATCCAAGAAGATTTCATTTTCAAACCATTTTTGGCACAACATGTTAACAAAAAAAGGGCTGGAATGCAAGAAGATTTTATCATTAAATGCTTTTGGCCCAAAATCCTTGAAGATTTGATTTTGAAACCATTTTTGGTAAAAAAATTTAGCAACAAAAAAACATGCTGGAATGGAAAAAGATTTGATTTTAAAGTAATTCTTTGCACAAAATTTTAACAAAAAACATGTGTTGGAATGCAAAAAGATTTTATCTTTAAATGTTTTTTGGTGCAAAATCCAAGAAGATTTTATTTTTAAACCATTTTTGGCACAAAAGTTTAACAAAAAAAGTGTTGGAATGCAAAAAAATTTGATCATTAAATGTTTTTGGCACAAAATCGAAGAAGAATTGATTTTCAAACTATTTATGACCCAAAATTTTAATAGAATAATGTGCTAGAATGGAAAAAAATTTGATGTTTAAAATTTTTTAGCACAACATCCTAGAAGATTTGTTTTTCAAACCATTTTTGGCACAAAAGATTAAAAAAAAATGGGCTGGATTGCAAAAAGATTTGATCTTTAAATGTTCTTGGCATAAAATGCAAGAAGATTTGTTCTTGGAGCAATTTTTTCCGCAAAATTTTAACAAAAAAAACCTGCTGGAAAGCAAAAAGATTTGATCTTCCTATGTTCTTGGCACAAAATGCAAGAAGATTTGATTTTCAAGTAATTTTTTGCACAAAATTTTGATAAAACAAATGTGCTGGAATGCAAAATGATTTTATCTTTAAATATTTTTGGTGCAAAATCCAAGAAGATTTTTTTATTGAAACCATTTTTGGCCCAAAATGTTAACAAAGAAAAGGGCTAGAAGGCAAAAAAATTTGATCATTAAATGTTTTTGGCACAAAATCCAAGAAGATTTGATTTTCAAACTATTTATGGCACAAAAGTTTTACAGAATAATGTGCTAGAATACAAAAAATTTGATCTTTAGATATTTTTAGCACAAAATCCTAGAATATTTGGTTTCCAAACCATTTTTGGCACCAAAGATTAACAAAAAAATGTGCTGGATTGCAAGAAGTTTTTAGCATTAAATGCTTTTGGCATAAAATCCTTGAAGATTTAATTTTTAAACCATTTTTGACGTAAAATTTTAACAAAAAAAAATATGTTGGAATGCAAAAAGATTTATCTTTCTATGTTCTTGGCACAAAATGCAAGAAGATTTGATTTTGGAGCAATTTTCTGCACAAAATTTTGACCAAAAAAAATGCGCTGGAATGCAAAAATACTTTATCTTTATATGTTTTTGGTACAAAATCCAAGAAGATTTAATTTTGAAACCATTTTTGGTGCAAAATGTTAACAAAAAAAAAAGGCCGAAATGTAAAAAAATTTGATCATTAAATGTTTTTGACAAAAAATTCAAGAAGATTTGATTTTCAAGCTATTTATGGCATAAAATTTTAACAGAATAATATGCTAGAATGGAAAAAAATTTGATCTTTAAATATTTTTAGCACAAAATCCTAGAGGATTTCATTTTCAAACCATTTTTGGCATAAAAGATTAACAAAAAAAAATGTGCTGAAATGCAAAAAGATTTTATCATTAAATGCTTTTGGCATAAAATCCTTGAAGATTTGATTTTTAAACCATTTTTGGCATGAAATTTTAACAAAACAAACATGCAGGAATGCAAAAATATTTGATCTTTATATGTTCTTGGCACAAAATGCAAGAAGATTTGATTTTGAAGCAATTTTTTGCACAAAATTTTAACAAAAAAAATGTGTTGTGTCAGGTCCCAAGGAGATAAAGATTGGTGGGTAAAACTTAAAGATGAAATGTGTGGAATTCAGTTTAGTATGGATCTTACCCTTTTCCCGTTGGGGAATTTACATACACCTTTTAATAGCTTAATTGAAATGATTTAACTGAAATCTTTCAGTGCAAGTAGATTTGTTTAAGATTAAGATGAATTAGTTCGCAAAATGAATCAGCAATGTAATAGAAATAATGATGCAGTAATTAACATTATAGAAATCAGAAATGCATATTGCAGAAACTTGAATTGTAAATTGTAAAATGCAATAAAACAAATTGGAAACAACATAATTTTTAAAGTGATTCACCTTGAATTGAAACAGCAATTCAAGTCTACTCCACTTGATCTTTTATCAATTAAAAGACCTCTTCGATTAAATGCTTTTGGCACAAAATCCACAAAGATTTGATTTTTAAACCATTTTTGGCACAAAATTTTAACAAAAAAGACATGCTAGAATGCAAAAATATTTGATATTTATATGTTTTTGGCACAAAATGCAAGAAGATTTGATTTTGAAATAATTTTTTGCACAAAATTTTAATAAACAAAAATATGCTAGAATGTAAAAAAGATTTAATCTTTAAATGTTTTTGGCTCAAACTCCAAGAAGATTTTATTTTGAAATCATTTTTGGCCCAAAATGTTAACAAAAAAAGGGCTGGAATGAAAAAAAACTTAATCATTAAATGTTTTTGTAACAAAATCCAAGAAGATTTGATTTTCAAACTATTTATTGCACGAAATTTTAACAGAATAATGTGCAAGAATGGAAAAAAATTTTGATATTTCAATATTTTTAGCACAAAATCCTAGAAGATTTCATTTTCAAACCATTTTTGGCCCAAAATGTTAACAAAAAAAAGGGCTGGAATGCAAAATGATTTTATCATTAAATGCTTTTGGCACAAAATCCTAGAAGATTTGATTTTGGAACCATTTTTGGCAAAAATTTTAGCAAAAAAAAGGGTTGGAATGCAAAAAAATTTGATCACTAAATGTTTTTGGCACAAAATCCAAGAAGATTTGATTTTCAAACTATTGACGGCACAAAATTTTAAGAGAATAATGTACTAGAATGCAAAAAATTTTGATCTTTAAATATTTTTGGCATAAAATCCAAGAAAATTTGATTTTCAAACCATTTTTGCGCAAAAGATTAACTAAAAAATGTGCTAGAACGCAAATAGAATTTATCATAAAATGCTTTTAGCACAAAATCCTTGAAGATTTGATTTTTAAACCATTGTTGGCACAAAATTTTAACCCAAAAAAACATGCTGGATTGCAAAAAGATTTGATCTTTAAATGTTCTTGGCACAAAATGCAAGATTTGATCTTGGGCCAATTTTATGAACAAAATTTTAACAAGAAAAATGTGCTAGAATGCAAAAGGATTTGATCTTGAAATGTTTTTGGCACAAAATCCAAGACAATTTTATTTTTAAACCAGTTTGGCACAAAATATTCACAACAAAAAGTGCTGGACTGCAAAAAAAATTAATCATTAAATGTTTTTGGCTCAAAATCCTAGAAGATTTGATTTTCAAACTCTTTGTGGCACAAAATTTTCACAGAATAATGCGCTAGAATGTAAAAAAATTTGATCTTTAAATATTTTTAGCACAAAATTCTAGAAGATTTGATTTTTAAACCATTTTTGGCACACAAGATTAACAAAAATATGTGCTAGAATGTAAAAAGATTTTGTCATTAAATGCTTTTGGCATAAAATCCATGAAGATTTGATTTTTAAACCATTTTTGGCACAAAAGTTTAACAAAAAAAACATGTTGCAATGCGAAAAGATTTGCTCTTTATATGTTCTTGGCACAAAATGCAAGAAGATTTGATTTTGAAGTAATTTTTTGCACAAAATTTTAACAAAAGGAAATGTGCTGGATTGTAAAAAGATTTGATCTTTAAATGTTTTTGGCGCAAAATCCAAGCAGATTTTATTTGAAACCATTTTTGGCCCAAAATGTTAACAAAAAAAAAGGGCTGGAATGCAAAAAAATTTGATTATTAAATGTTTTTGGCACAAAATCCAAGAAGATTTGATTTTCAAACTATTTATGGCACAAAAGATTAACCAAAAAATGAGCTAGAACGCAAATAGATTTTATCATTATATGCTTTTGGCACAAAATCCTTGAAGATTTGATTTTTAAACCACTTTTGGCAAAAAATTTGAACGAAAAAAAAAACGTGCTAGATTGCAAAAAAAATTGATCATTAAATGTTCTTGCCACAAAATGCAACAAGATTTGTTCTTGGAGCAATTTTCTCCACAAAATTTTAACAAAAAAAACATGCCGGAATGCAAAAAGATCGGATCTTTATATGTTCTTGGCACAAAATGCAAGAAGATTTGATTTTCAAGCAATTTTTTGCACAAAATTTTAATAAAAAAAATATGCTGGAATGCAAAAAGATTTGATCTTTAAATGTTTTTGGTGCAAAATCCAAGAAGATTTTTTTTAAACCATTTTTGGCCCAAAATGTTAACAAAGAAAAGGGTTAGAATGCAAAAAAATTTGATCATTAAATGTTCTTGGCACAAAATCCAAAAAGCTTTGATTTTCAAACTATTTATGGCACAAAATTTTAACAGAATATGGATGAAAGTTTGATCTTTAAATATTTTTTGCGCAAAATCTGAGAAAATGTGATTTTCAAGCCATTTTTGGCCCAAAAGTTCAGCAAAAAAATGTGTTAGAATGCAAAACGATTTTATCATTAAATGCTTTTGGCAAAAAATCATTGAAGATTTGATTTTTAAACCATTTTTGGCACAAAAAATTAACAAAAAAAAACATGCTGGATTGCAAAAAGATTTGATCTTTATATGTTCTTGGCACAAAATGCAAGAAGATTTGATTTTGAAGCAATTTTTTGTACAAAATTTTAACAAAAAAAATGTGCTGGAATGCAAAAAGATTTGATCTTTAAATGTTTTTGGTGAAAAATCCAAGAAAATTTTATTTTTAAACCATTTCTGGCACAAAATGTTAATAAAAAAAGTGCTGGAATGGAAAAAAAATTTGATCATTAAATGTTTTTGGCGTAAAATCCAAGAAGAATTGATTTTCAAACTATTTATGGCAAACAATTTTAAAAGAATATTGTGCTAGAATGGTAAAAGATTTGATCTTGAAAAAGTTTTAGCACAACATCCTAGAAGATTTGATTTTCAAACCATTTTTGGCACAAAAGATTAACAAAAAAAATGTGTTGGAATGCCAAATGTTTTTATCACTAAATGCTTTTGACACAAAATCCTTGAAGATTTGATTTTTAAACCATTTTTGGCACAAAATGCTAATAAAAAAAAAAGGGTTAGAATGCAAAAAAATTTGATTATTAAATGTTTTTGGCACAAAATCCAAGAAGATTTGATTTTCAAATTATTAATGGCACAAAATTTTAAAAGAATAATGTACTAGAATGCAAAAAATTTTGATCTTTAAATATTTTTGGCATAAAATCCAAGAAAATTTGATTTTCAAACCTTTTTTGGCACAAAAGATTAACTAAAAAATGTTCTAGAATGCAAACAGAATTTATCATAAAATGCTTTTAGAACAAAATCCTTGAAGATTTGATTTTTCGACTACTTTTGGCACAAAATTTTAACAACAAAAAAACATCCTGCAATGCAAAAAGATTTGATCTTTAGATGTTCTTGGCACAAAAAGCAAGAAGATTTGATCTTGGAGCAATTAACAAGAAAAATGTGCTAGAATGCAAAAGGATTTGATCTTGAAATGTTTTTGGGACAAAATCCAAGAAGATTTTATTTTTAAACCATTTTGGCACAAAATGTTAACAACAAAAACTGCTGGAATGCAAAAAATTTGATCATTAAATGTTTTTGGCCCAAAATCCTAGAAGATTTGATTTTCAAACTATTTGTGGCACAAAATTTTCACAGAATAATGTGCTAAAATGTAAAAAAATTTGATCTTTAAATATTTTTAGCACAAAATTATAGAAGATTTGATTTTCAAACCTTTTTTGGCACACAAAATTAACAAAAAAATGCGCTAAAATGTAAAAGGATTTTTTCATTAAATGCTTTTGGCATAAAATCCATGAAGATTTAATTTTTAAATCATTTTTGGCATAAAATTTTAACAAAAAAAACACGTTGCAATGCGAAAAGATTGTTCTTTATATGTTCTTGGCCCAAAATGCAAGAAGATTCGATTTTGAAGCAATTTTTTGCAAAAAAAATTAACAAAAAAAAATGTGTTGGATTGCAAAAAGATTTGATCTTTAAATGTTTTTAGCGCAAAATCCAAGCAGATTTCTTTTGAAACCATTTTTGGCCGAAAATGTTAACAAAAAAAAAGGGTTGGAATGTAAAAAAATTTGATCATTAAATGTTTTTTGCACAAAATCTAAGAAGATTTGATTTTCAAACTATTTAAGACACAAAATTTTAACAGAATAATGTACTAGAATGCAAAAAAATTTAATATTTAAATATTTTTGGCATAAAATCCAAGAAAATTTGATTTTCAAACCATTTTTGGCACAAAAGATTAACCAAAAAATGTGCTAGAATGCAAACAGATTTTATCATTAATTGCTTTTGGCATAAAATCCTTGAAGAGTTGATTTTTAAACCATTTTTGGCACAAAATTTTAACAAAAAAGGGTGCTAGAATGCAAAAAGAATTGATCTTGAATTGTTTTTCGCACAAAATCCAGGAAGATTTTATTTTTAAGCCATTTTGGCATAAAATGTTAACAACTAAAAGTGCTGGAATTCAAAAAAATTTGATCATTAAATGTTTTTGGCCCAAAATCCAAGAAGATTTGATTTTGAAACTATTTGTGGCATAAAATTTTATCAGAATAATGCATTAGAATGTAAAAATATTTTATCTTTAAATATTTTTAGCATAAAATTCTAGAAGATTTGATTTTTAAACCATTTTTGGCTCACAAGATTAACAAAAAAATGTGCAGGTTTGCAAAAAGATTTTATCATTAAATGCTTTTAGCAAAAAATCCTTGAAGATTTGATTTTTAAACCATTTTTGGAACAAAATTTTAACAAAAAAAACATGTTGGAATGCAAAAAGATTTGATCTATATACGTTTTTGGCACAAATTTCAAGAAGATTAGACTTTGAAGCCATTTTTTACACAAAATTTTAATAAAAAAAAATGTGCTGGATTGCAAAAAGATTTTATCTTTAAATGTTTTTGGCGCAAAATCCAAGCAGATTTCATTTGAACCCATTTTTGGCCCAGAATGTTAACAAAAAAAAGGGTTGGAATGGCAAAAAAATTGATCATTAAATGTTTTTAACAAAAAATGTAAGAAGATTTTATTTTCAATCTATTTATGGCACAAAATTTTAATAGAATAATGTGCTAGAATGTAAAAAAATTTGTTCTTTAAATATTTTTGGCACAAAATCCAAGAAAATCAAATATTTAAACCATTTTTGGCACAAAAGATTAACCAAAAAAAGTGCTGGAATGCAACTAGATTTTATGATTAAATGCTTTTGGCACAAAATCCTTGAAGATTTGATTTTTAAATCATTTTTGGCATAAAATTTTAACAAAAGAAAAAATATCGGATTGCAAAAAGATTTGATCTTTGAATGTCCTTGGCACAAAATGCAAGAAGATTTGATCCTGAAGCAATTTTTTGCACAAAAATTTAACAAAAAAAAAATGTGCTGAAGTGCAAAAAGATTTGATCTTGAAATATTTTTGGCACAAAATCCAGGAAGATTTTATTTTTAAACCATTTTGGCACAAAATGTTAACGAAAAAAGTGCTGGAATACAAAAAAATTTGATCATTAAATGTTTTTCGCCCAGAATCCAAGAAGATTTGATTTTCAAACAATTTATGGCACAAAAGTTTAAAAGAACAATGTGCTAGAATGGAAAAAAATTTGATCTTCAAATATTTTTAGCACAAAATCCTAGAAGATTCGATTTTCAAACCATTTTTGGCACAAAAGATGAAGAAAACAATGTGCTGAATTGCAAAAAGATTTCATCACTAAATGCTTTTGGCACAAAATCCTTGAAGATTTAATTTTTAAACCATTTTTGGTGCAAAATTTTAACAAAAAAAAAATATGCTGGAATGCAAAAGGACTTGATCTTTATATGTTCTTGGCACAAAATGCAAGAAGATTTGATTTTCAAGTAATTTTTTGCACAAAATTTTAACAAAAAAAAAATGTTCTGGATTGCAAAAAGATTTGATTTTTAAATGTTTTTGGCGCAAAATGCAAGAAGATTTTATTTGAAACCATTTTGGGCCCAAAATGTTATAAAAAAAAGGGATAGAACGCAAAAAAAATTGATCATTAAATGTTTTGGCCATAAAATCTAAGAAGATTTGATTTTCAAACTTTTTGTGGCACAACATTTTTATAGCATAATGTACTAGAATGGAAAAAAAACTT
>JANHAO010022814.1:0-12071 GCA_026873985.1 Saraca asoca
TGTCGGAAACGTTCCCGTTTCCGACACTTCTCGACACCGACACTTCATTTACCATGTAAAAATAGCCCGACACTTCTGAAAATGCTGTGTCCCCGTGTCCGTGTCCCCGTATCCGCGTTCCGGTGTCCGTGCAACATAGCCCAAAAACAACATAAATCCTGTCAAAAACAGAAATCTGGCTTGCCCAAAGCTGAAACATAAACCATTTTTTTTTTGTTAATAAGATGCACAATATTAGTGAATAGGTTAGTTAAAGTGATAAATCTATGATTAGATAAGCCTATGTAGAATAAGTGATAAGCCTATGAAGGATAAGTGATAAGTATAGATAAGTCAATAAATTATAGATCTATTAGGAGGCTATTTCATATACATATCTTCAATATAAATACATATGTCTGTCTCGTTGTTGAGCACATCTTCACAATATCTTCTCTCTCTCTCAACATGGTATCTAGAGCTCTCTAAACCTTAGATATGTTCTCACTTCCCAACCTAATCAAACAAAACTCATCCTTTCTCTTCTTCTGTCTTTCTTTTTTTTATGCCTAGCATTGTTGTCAATTTTGGTGAAAAATCAAATCTATCTAGAAGTGTGTGCACATCAATTCAGATCTGTTCGGAGGGATTCAGACTGTGTGATACGGGGGAAAATAGGTCTGAGTTGACAGGGCAGTAAATTGGCAGACAGCGGACCTTCCTAAGTGGCACATGTAGCACACGCGCTTTGTTCTAAGCGGCATGTGAGGACTGTACACTGAGAACTCTGGCAGTGCGTGGCAGCCCTTGAGGCACTCTTTGGCAACACGCTTCCTCTTGCAACTTCTTCAACAACTGGCACACCTCCTTGTATGATTGGATCTTTGGTTTGGAAAGTTTTGCTGCAATTTTTCCTTTTTTTTTTCCCCCCCACAATTCTGGTGGTATTTTTTTCTAATTTTTTGGTTGAATAATCTGTGATGGCTGACCCTACTTCTGATATGAGTACCAAAAACAAAAAATTGACCTCTGGGGATGAAGAAAAATTAGAATGAAAAACCCTCTTTTCAGATTTGATCCCATCATTGGCTAAAATTGCTAACCAGTAGTTGGATGCAGAAGATCGATAGTATCTTGTTTGGAGAAGAGTTGTTGAATACCTATTTGAGGGAATTGAAAGTGTAGATCACCTTACTTCGGATCCTTCTACAAACAACACCAAAGTTAAATGGATGTGGAAAACTGGCATTTGTTTGGCCTCTTGTGTAATACCTTGGCAAGTCAAGTCGAGGATAATATTATTCATTTCAAAATAATCAAGGACCTATAGACTTTCCTCGAGAGGTTGTACTCAGGAAAAGATAATTTGCATTAGATATACAACTTATGCATATCATTGTTTCAGTCTGATGGAAAAGGTAAAAATATTTCACAAATATATTCTAATGTTAATTGGCTCTTTGAATAGTGGAATGCTCTTATTTGTATCACTACGGATATTGACACAATGCAGACTCAACGGGAACAATTGGGAGCTCTATGTTTTCTTATGGTTCTACCCCTTGAACTTAGCACTGCTTGTCAACAAATCCTAACCAGTTCTAAACCACTCATATGGGTAAATGCGTTTTATTATGTTCTTCGAAATGTCGGAGATGTGCCTTCTCAATCTACAACTCCTAATGAGTCATTTACCTTGATTGGATCTGGTACTATAGGGGGTCGCAATAGTAGTAGAGGAGGAAGAGGAAGGGAGTGTGATTCTAATAGTGCCCACATTTGTCATTATTGCAAAGAACTTGGTCATATCAAAAGAAATCGTCCCAAGTTAAAAAATGCACCACTTCAATTTGCATAGACAACTAGTACTCCTGCACTAGGTCTTAAGCCTACTCGTGGAATAATGATATCTGAAGAGAAGTATATTCGATATATTCAACTCCAAGCCTTTCAATAATCATCATCCATTTAGTTCACTACCACTATGGTTCAGATTGATAATCCTATTATGTCTTTCTAGTTCCAATACTAGATGGGTTATTGATTCATATGCTACGGATCATATGACAGGTAATACATGTATCTTGTCTTCTTTTTACAACTCCTCTGCCTCTCATATTACTTTGGCTAATGGGTCTACTGCTTCTATTGTTGGAAGTGGTATGGTTAATGTTGTACCTAATATTTCTTTATCTAGTGTTTTATGTCTTCCCAAGTTCCCATTCAATTTGCTTTTTGTTAGCCAATTAACATGTAATTATAATTATGGTGTTTTCTTTTTTTTTTTCCTGGTTTTTGCGTTTTTTAGGATCTTTTGACGGAGAAGATTTTTGGTAGGAGATACAAATTTAGTGGGTTGTACATGCTTGATGAAAAAGTTCCTCAACCAATTCCTACATTTGCTTCCCTCACTCTACATCAGTTACATTGTTGCTTGGGTCATCCTTGTTTAGCGCCTTTAAAGAAATTTTATCCTAGTTTAAGTTCTGTTTCTACTTTAAATTGTGAGTTATGTTAGTTTGCTAAACAACATCGTTAGTCTTATATTCCTTGAGTCAATAAACGGGTTGCATCCCTTTTTGAGTTGGTACATTCAAATATTTGGGATCCTTGTCCTGTTATTTTCAAATTTGGTTATTGTTAATTTTGTTACTTCTGTTGATGACTATTCGAGAGTTACTTGGCTTTGTTTGATAAAAAAATAGATTAGAATTGTTTGATATTTTTTTGTGCCTTTCATATCGAAATTAAAAATCAATTCCAAACACCTATACACAACTTTCGAAGTGATAATGCTAAAGAATACTTTTTAGTAAAAATTTTTTCTTATTTGTCATAGCATGGTATAATTCATTAGTTATGTGCAGTTACTCCATAACAAAATGGAGTAGTTGAAAAAAAAAATCGTTACCTATTAGAGGTAGCTCTTGCTCTCTTGTTTCAAATGAAAGTGCCTAAGGTGTTCTAGGCAGATGTGGTTGTTACAACGTGTTTTTTATCAATCGTATGCCATCTTCGATTCTTGATGAGCAGGTACCTTATTCTCTTTTATTTCTTTCTTAGACATTATTTCCTTTCACTCTACATGTTTTTGGTTGCACATGTTTTGTTCAGGATCATTGTCCTCAAATTTCTAAGTTAGAGCTTCGATCTTTGAAATGTGTCTTTCTTGGATATTCTTGAACTCAAAAGGGGTATCAATGTTGTTCCCTTGAATTAGGTCGTTATGTTGTTTCTTTTGATGTTAATTTCTTTGAGTCCATTCCATTTTTTGGATCTTCCGAGTCTTCTTGCCTGGTGTCAGATTGCTTGGTGTCAGATTTTGAATTTGTTGAACATTCCTTGTGCATTCCATTCTTCAAAATTCTCAGGTCTCTTCCACTAAAACTTGGACTTCTCCTTTCATTAATTATGTTTATTCTCGTAGAGTGCAAGTACCAGACGTAGTTCGTCTTTCTACCATTATTGAGATATCAAGTACAACGCCTGTTATAGACATCCCATCAACTTCGTCTCCCCCGCCGGCTTCTTCCTCGCAAGGTCTGCTTCCTACATTCTCTGATCTTGACGTGCCTATTGCTCAACGAAAATGTATTCGTAGTTGCACTCAAAAAGGTCCTCATAATCACCCTTATCAATTTCTACTTTTGTGTCTTATTCATCTTTACCTGTCTCGTTACAATGCTTTATTGCCTTCTTGGATTCTATTACTGTTCCTACTTCAGTTTTAGAGGTACTCTCTCATGATGGGTGGCATGCTACTATAGAGGAAGAAATGATGGCTCTTGAGGCCAATTAGACTTGGAACGTTATGCCTTTACCGCATGGTAAGCAATCTATTAAGTGTAAATGGGTGCTTACTGTGAAAGTTAATCTGAATGGTTTTTTTGGTTGATTGAAAGTTTGCTTAGTGGCAAAGAGATATGCTCAAACTTATGGCATTGATTATTGCAAAACTTTTTCTCCTATGGCTAAGATTGTTTTTGTTAGTTTATTTATCTATCTTGTTGCCTCTCAAAATTGGGTTCTTCATCAGCTTGATGTGAAAAATGCTTTTCTCCATGGTGATCTACTTGAGGAAGTATATATCGAGCAACACTTGGTTTTGTTGTTTAGGGGAAGTATGAAAAAGACAAAGTGTGTAGGCTGAAAAAGTCTTCGTATAGATTAAAACAGTCTCCTCAGGCCTGTTTTGAAAAATTTAGTGATGTGGTCATGGAATTTGGTGTGCAGAAAAGTGATTATGATCATTTTGTTTTCTATAAACAATTAGATTCTGGCTATATTCTTCTGATTATCTATGTGGATGATATTGTGATTACTGGCAGTGATAGTTTGGACATTTCAAAATTGAAGACTTTTCTCCAAACCAAATTTTAGACTAAGGAGCTATGAGCACTTTGGTACTTCTTAGGTACTGATTACTTGAAATAATTAAGGAATTCTCGTCACAGAGAAAATATGTGCTTGATTTTTTGAATGAAATAGGTTTGCTCAGGACTAAACCATGTGATAGCCCTATGATTTCAAATGTTAAGCTTGGATTGGAAGACAGAGGACAACTAGAAGAGCCAGAATGATACAGACAGTTAATGGGGAAATTGAACTATCTTACTATCATCATGTCTGAAATTTCTCTCCCAGTTAGTGTAGTAAGCCAATTCATGAATTCTCAAAGAATCTCTCATTGAGATGCAATTATTCATATATTAAAATATCTGAAGAAAGCCCTTGGGCGTAGAATCATATACAAAAATTATGGCCATTGTAGAGTAGAAGACTTTTCTGATGCAGACTGAGCAGGATGTCCTCTGGACCGAAGATCTACTTCAGGATATTGTGTGCTTGTTGGTGGAAATCTTATATCTTGGAAAAGTAAGAAACAAGCTATTATATCTCGGTCAAGTGCAAAATCAGAATATCGGGCTATAACTTATGTTACACCAGAGCTTGTGTGAATTTCTTACCTTCTTTGTCAACTTGGAATTAAGTCCTTTAGAACTATGCAGTTATGGTGTGATAATCATGCTGCCACTCATAGTGCTACAAATCCAATTTTTCATGAGCGTACAAAGCATATAGAAGTGGATTGTTATTATGTTTGGCAGAAACTCCAGGAAGGAGTAATTGATCTTAGGCATATTAGAATTGGGTTACTAAGGCACTTCCGAAAAAACAGGTTGATGATATTTATAACAAGCTGGGTATGTTTGATATCTATGCTCCAACTTGAGAGGGAGTGTTAGTGAATAGGTTAGTTAAAGTAATAAGTCTATGATTAGGTAAGTGATAAGCCTATGTAGGATAAGTAATAAGTCTATGTAGGTCAATAAACTATAGACCTATCAGGACTCTATTTCGTGTACATATCATCAATATAAATACATATGTGTAACTCATTGTTGAACACAATTTCATAATATCTTCTTTCTCTCTCTTAACACATAATAATTAACAAATCATGCATTTGCCTCAAATTGCCATTGGCCTTCACCTGAAACACTAAATCAGACTTGCACTTGCCCATCATAAATCACCACCAAGCGGCCCAAAATCAAGTCAAACCCAGTTCTGAATTTGGTATCCATACCCCAAAGAACCGGAAAAAAAAAAAAAAAAAACCTGAGTCCCAACCAGAGCAGCTCCACAGAAGCCAAATCCTACCTAAGGCCCATTGAAACTATCTCAAGCAATTTAAAAATACATGACACAACAAGTTCACTGCAAACAGCTCAAAACCAACAAGATTAGGCCTAATCAGAATAATCAACCAAATTAGATCAAGTATACCCCCAATTACCAGAAACCCAGGAAATTTTGCTTCAAACACATCAGATTCAGCAGCAACATCCATAGAGAATCCAAAATCAAGTTTACCCATGCCACAGCAAGACCAAAATCAAATAACCCAAAGCCTCTCTCTGATGTAATCTAGCAGAGATTTATTGGAAAACCAGAAAGTAAACTCTACCAAGATGACGACAGAAAACACACCAAAATAAAATACAGCGAGATGAAATCTCGTTGCAACTATTGTTGGAGTTCTAGTCACCACCTTCACTGTTGACCACCTGGCGCTACTGTCTGCAGCAGTACCAACCAACAACCATCCCTTCTGATTCAACTTCGCTGCTTCTCTGGGCAGTGATGCTGCTCAATCCACATCCACAGATGCTTGCAAAAGTGAGGGAAGTAGTTGAAATATGGTCACTGGAATTGGACACTAATCACGGCTTAGCAGTTGAGAGAGATGAAGTACACACAACTGGTTGTACATGAGTTGATAATGTTCCGTCCACCGGCTATGCTAGTTCTGCACATTGTTGCCATAGGTTTTCCACTGACAGAGAACTATAAGATCCGTTGCTCTTTCAATCCGTTTCTTCCTTCTTTTTTTTATAATGAGTCCAAACAAATAATCACCAAATATGAATAAATTTTTCTTCTTCCTTTTTTTTTTTTTTTCTAAATTCTTTTCTTTCACCAAACCTGAATCAACAAAGACAATAAAAAATAAATAAACCTAAAAATCCACTAGAATAGCAACTCAACCTTTTTTTAAAAAAAAAAAATAATAAATAACTCAATAATAATAAAACAGAAATCAACCAAAATTTATACTAAAACTACAATAGCAATTCAACCTGTTTGAGGTTGCTGAAAGTGGTATAACCCATAAGGCTTTAAGGCAGATGATATCGCTCTGATAACAAGTTGAAAAAATAATTAGGGTTTGTGTCGGAAAAGGGAAAAGATATAGAGACACTAGAGAGAGTTTGGAGAGAACACAAATAGCATAATGGAATAAACAGGACTGCTGAATTGATGAAAAGACTTAACTCTACTCCTTTATTTATATACAACCTATACAAGAGGTAGAGTTCTAATAACATTCAATAGCTTTTAGACTTATCTCTAGTATTATAATCTAACTAAATAACCTAATGACTTATTAGTCATATATTTTATCTCTATTTCTTAACAGAACTAATCTCATCAATATGAGATTTACCTCTTGTAGTAAACAATGTGGGAGCTGAATTGAAATTATGGTAGTTGTCCCAGTAAATAATGTAATTGGATATTTTTCTCTTAATAGAATTTATTCACTTTCTATTGATATATCAAGCAAATGCATCTACAGGTTTATTACATGGTGGACAGTAATGGGGATTTGCTAAACTTCGCTGGCTGTGGTAATTTGTCTCTTGTTTTAAACTGTAGGAAATTTTTAATACATCTGTCTTTGTATATTTAGAACTTCATACACTATTTCTTGGTTCTAATATGGAACATGAACAGTTTATTTTCTTGGTTTCCTTTGCTTTATATTTAATATGCATGTCTCAGATATATCTTGACTTCAACCGACATTCAAACGCACAGATATATATGCATACAGGCAATGTGGTGTTGTTGTTGTTCATCATCATCTCAATGGAACTCTGCTTTTGCGAATTTTCAAGTCTTAAGTTGCAAATTATTTGTATACTTGTTTTTGCAAAAGGGCAGTAGCCAGCTACAATGTTGTTGTTGTTCATCATCATCATCATCTCAGCGGATCTCTGCTTTTGCAACATGAAGCCACTTTCAAGTCTTAAGTTGCAAATTATTTGTATACTTTTTTTGTGAAAGGGCAGTAGCCAGCTACATTAATTAAAGCTGTGCATTCTACCATGTAGAGGATATGTATATGCACGACCTTCTTTGTGTGATTATTCTTTTGATAAAACTTCTGTGATGGTTAAGACTTGTAAATAACAAATGGCGCTCTTCTGAGTCAAATCATTATTGACATGGATTTAAATATATGATTTCAATGAGCTCTTATTGATTGCTTTTTCTCTTTTTTTTTATTACAGGAAATACATTGAACTGTAACCATCCTGTTGTCATGGAACTCATTCTTGACAGTCTAAGACACTGGTATGGAACTGACGTAAAATCTACTATTGATATGATTGGTGATGACATATATTTTGATTTTTCTTGTGGAATCCATCTAATACTGACCTCTCAATTTTATTTTTATCACATAGACTTGGTGAATTAGGATTCTTAACTTTCTATTCCAGTCTCTTAAAGCTTCAGGTACTCATGCAGTAGTTCTCAAATTTACTTCAGCATCATCCGTAATCATTTTGTGTGATTTTTTTACTCACAGTAAATTGGAGATGGAATGACTTCCTCAATCATCTTTGAGAACTTTTTACTGTTTAATTATCTTACTGTTATAGGAGATGAAATCATCTTTTGTGATGTCACTAAAATTACTGACAAATTCTAACCATGGGAGCACTATGTTTTGCTTTTTATAACCATTCTATTCTGTTTTGGCATCATACACTTGCTCTTATTTTCCTTTCATTTATTGCAGGGTCACTGAATATCATGTGGATGGATTTCGATTTGACCTTGCTAGTGTCCTTTGTCGAGGAACTGATGGTTCCCCACTTGATGCTCCCCCACTTATAAGGGTAAAATAACTAATATGCACTCGGATACAATTAACAAGCTCATGGATTTTTATTTTTCAACTTTTTACATGGGGATTTGAAGAGAATCAATAAGTGGATCTCCTCCTCCTTTGCAAGGCAACTTTAGATAATACGTTTTTGCATTTTCAAAGGAATATTCAGCCATTCACTGGCTTGATTGTAAAAGTTTTGGCTTTCCTCTTATTTCTGTTTGTGATAATATTTTCACATCACCCATTTGACTCATTTTTTACTTCTCATGCGCTATTCTAAGAATTCATGTCAGTAACTTCTAAAATTTGCAAAACTCAAATTTTTAGTATATTGAATTTTAGTCGATGAAAAGCTTTTAAGATAGAATGGCATAGTTAGTGTTGCTAACAAGTGTAGCCAGGGGTGGAGTGAGGGGGGACTGGTGGTAGCCACGGCACCTCCCCCAAAAATTTTGATGTCTTCATATTAAAGTTCAGTAATTTTATATTGGCTCCCTCAAAAATTTAAAATTTGTGTAAGTTTTGACACTTGCTGCCTTGAGTTAAAAATCCTGGTTCCGCCATTGAGCATAGCATGTGTTACTAGCTAAATAGGAGAGATGTAAAAACTGGTATGGATAGGGAGGCATGCAAATAGCATTCCTCTTTATTCTTTAATCTTAAACAGTCACCAGAACATCTGGGCACACATGCACAAAACTAGCAAAAAAAGTGCAAAAAATATATTAGAGGGTGTAACTTTTTAATGTGAATATAGATCCTAGTTACTTAGCTGAAAATTGGGATTAGGAAAATTATTGTTAATATTATTTAATTTTTTCAACATGCTGGGAGTATAAATCCAATTATTCAGTCAATTAATATGACCACCTATTTATTTGGACAGGCAATTGCCAAAGATGCAGTCCTATCAAGATGTAAAATTATTTCAGAACCTTGGGACTGTGGAGGTCTTTACCTTGTTGGAAGTTTCCCAAATTGGGATCGGTAATTTAATTTTGTTTTATATAACTTACATTTCTTATTTGAAAAAGAAGTGACAATGTGATTGTATAATCTTATTATATTCCTTCACATTAGAAAGCAGATGAAGACTTGTTCTTAGTTGAGGGCAAACTCTTACATATCTGATCCTTCATGACCATTTTGATGTTGATAATCTGTACAGTTTTTTATTTTAATTATTGATTTCAGTGGCTTGGCATTGTAATATTGAGACTTCTTGTTAGTGATTAAGTATGAAGTGGGTAAATTGCAGACATAATAGATAACATGCTTACTTGATTATTCTAAATTTACCATTTAATTTATTGAGGCACACATATCCCATTCTGTAAATTGTGGAACTTGAGCTAAATTATGTATTTCAGCTCTTCAACATTAAATGGATTTTCCACCTTCCAGTAATTTTAGCTGTGTCTACAGCCAAAGTCTTCTTTCTAAGTTACATCAATGTGTTTCTATTTGGGAACAAAAAGGTCATTTGGATGTCATAATCTTGATTCTCCAACATGATTCTCCTAAAGCTTCTGCAAATGAGTTCCTTTCTGGAGAACTTTTCACTTAATTTTTTTAGGAAGATAATGCATTTCCTGCACTGCTTATGATGTTCTTTCTGCAGGTGGGCTGAATGGAATGGAAAATATCGTGATGACATACGAAAATTTATCAAGGTAATGCAAAGAGGGAATGTTTATAATATTTAAATTGTTCTAAAATTTGCCATTCTATGTCAAATGTGAAAATTGGGTGGCTTTGCCAGAATGGGTGATATGATGGATATGTAACTAGCTATCACACCCATAGATTATCTTACTGAATGTTGTCATTTCTATGGGTGAAATTACCTAAGTATATGAAATGTATGATTAATTCCTAATGTATGATCTTTTTTAAAACTCATGATCTAGGGTGATGCTGGCATGAAGGGGAATTTTGCTACTCGTGTTGCTGGGTCTTCCGACCTTTACAGAGTAAGCATCATTATTTGCATCACTTAATGTTTGTTGTCTATATAACTTTGATCCTATTCTATCTAACCTGGATGTTACTTCTAGGATGGTAATTCTTTGGGCTAGATTACTAGATACAAAACTTGTGAACTAAAATTTCATGTCTCAAAATATTAGCCTACATTTCTACCATAAATACATGATGATTTGTTCAAGGCCAAGTTTTCACTAGAGCTGATCATAGAGGATCATCCGAACCAGGGTAGTCAGAATCATATGATTCCCAATTCGAATTGTGCAATTCGAGTCGATTCCGAACAAAAACGTGTTAAATCTTTGATGGAATCATTTGCGCTCTTGAATCATTCTTGAATCATGCCAGAATCGGAGGAACCGTGCAGTTCCTTATGATTCATTGAAGCAGAGTGCGATTCTGCTGCTGCGTCCCCCGTTATCTGCAACTGCTCTCTGTTCCGGGTTGTTAAATGTAGAACTGGGTCAAACCATTTCTGGGTGCGACCCAATTCGAGTCGATTCCAAACAAAAACGTGTTGAATCTTTGACGGAATCATTTGCGTTCTTGAATCCCTCTTGAATCATGCCGGAATTGGAGGAACCTGCGGTTCCTGGTGATTCGTCAAAGCAGAGTGCAATTCTGCTGCTGCGTCCCCTGTTTTCTGCAACTGCTCTCTGTTCTGGGTTGTTAAATGCAGAAGCGGGTCGAACCATTTTTGGGTGCAACCTGGTTTTAAAAAAAGGCCCGTGAGAGGCCTGTTTTCCTCTTTTTTTTTAAAAAATTTTAATTCAAAACTAAATTCTCATACTCTCTCACTTTTACGTTCACCCATCTTCTAAAATTTTTGCATTTGTGTGGAATTGTCTCATCTATGTTTACATTTGATTCGATATAGCATAAAACATACTATTTTTGTATTGCTTTGTGAATTTTACCTATTCACGATTAAAAAAAAATTAATCAATTGATTTGCGATACAATTCACAATTCAATAACCTTGATCCAAACTATGTTCTTTTCAGCATTGCTGAACGCTGAAAGCAAATGCATGATGATAGATCATTTATAATAGATGTGTTGTGTTTTTTTTTTGGATTAAATGGATTAATATATAGCTGATGTTCAGTTAACTATTTTCAGGTTTTGCTGTGTCTACATAATTTATATTAGTAGGTTTGTTTGTCTTAATTTGTATACAGGTGAACAAGCGCAAACCTTATCATAGTATTAACTTTGTTATTGCACATGATGGTTTCACCTTGTGTGATCTTGTTTCATACAATTTCAAGGTACTTCTGTTGGTTAATTTTCCATTGTTTGCCAGAGCCTGTCAATATTGCTATCTCCCTTGACTGTATTGGTTTTGTAGCACAATGAAGCTAATGGGGAAGGTGGAAATGATGGAAACAATGACAATTTTAGCTGGAATTGTGGTTTTGAAGGTAGCACTGAATCTGTGATGTGTTTACCTACCATTTATATACACCTTTTAGTGTTGAGCGACACAGTGCCTTTTCAGATATTGGTGCATTCAAATACTTTTTTTTTTTTTTTTGGGGGGGGGGGGGGGGGGGGGGAAATGCCAACCAGGGTAAAGAAAGTGGAAAAACTGGAAGGAGGATTTGGGGGTGAGAAAAAAAATACCAAAAGATTG
>JANHAO010022815.1:0-12098 GCA_026873985.1 Saraca asoca
ACCCGTACTCGCCGATTCTGTGTTACAACTACGCCGTGCGCTTGCGGTATTTTTAAAACGTGCAGTAAGTTTGCAGCACATCAATAACTTCCCCTTACCAAGGATTGACCAACTCATTAATGCAAAGGCTGGGCATCAACTCCTCAGTTTTATGGATGCATACTCCAGGTAAAATTAGATACCCATAGAGCCTCAAGACGAGGAGCACACCTCATTCATCATGGATCAACGATTGTATTGTTACAAGGTGATGCCTTTCGGGCTCAAAAACATAGGAGTAACCTACCAACGGTTGGTCAACATGATGTTCAATGATCAGATTGGGAAGACTATAGAGGTTTATATGGATGACATGCTTGTGAAGTCTAGACAAGTTATGAATCTTGTAAAGGATCTAGATGAAATGTTGTAGATCCTGAGGAAATACTGGATGAAGTTGGATTTACTTAAGTGCACATTTGAAGCATCCTCTAAAAAATTTCTCAAGTTCATGGTCAACGACAAAGAAATAGAAGCAAACCCAAAGAAAATTAAAGCACTCAATGATATGAGATCACCGACTGGGATCAAAGATGTATAGAGCCTAACTGGCCAGGTCATGACACTTGGTAGATTCATCTCGAAAGTAATGGATAGATGCCTACCATTCTTTGATGTCTTAAGGAAAGCCAAATGCTTTGAATGGACTAAGGAGTACAAAGTTGCCTTTATGCGCTTAAAGGAGTATATGGGCCAAGCTCCATTATTGTCTAAACCGTAAGACGACGAGAAGCTAATTCTTTACTTGGGAGTATCCCAACACACCATTAGTGCGGCCCTTGTCTGATAACAGAGTGGAGCATAACTCCCAGTGTACTATATGAGCAAGAGGCTATTAAATGTAGAAGAAAACTATACTCCCATAGAAAAACTTGTTTTCTCTTTTGTTATCGCATCCAGAAAATTGTGACCATATTTTCAGGCCCATACCATTGAGGTGCCTACTTAGTATCCGTTAAGAAAAACTCTCGAGAAGGCGGATGCCTCAAGTCATTTGCTCATGTGGGCAATTGAGCTCGCCTAATTTGACATCCATTATAAATCAACGTCGATGATTAAGGGACAAGCCCTAATTGACTTTATAGTAGAATTTACTGGACCTACTCAAGAGCAGATGGAAACCTTGGAAGGACCATGGTGGGGGCTTTATATAGATGGCTCCTCATATGAGCAGAAGGCAGGAGTAGGAATCCTTTTAATCAGCCCAAAAGGACATAAGATCCTCTATGCCTTGAAGCTTGAATTTTGAGCTACCAATAATAAGATAGAATATGAAGCACTACCCACAAGACTTCGTCTGGAAAAGGAGGTACAAGTTGAAAACTTGAAGATCTTCAATGACTCTCAACTGGTCGTTTGTCATGTAAAAGGGGAATATCAGGCAAAAGGACCAAAAATGGCTATCTGCAAACAAAGGACTCAGGAGTTGCTTAACAAACTTTGAAGGTATAAGATCAGCTAGATCCCTTGAGCTTGTAACATGCATGCAGATGCGCTAGCTCACTTAGCCACAGCGAGGGACACAGACTTTTCGGGTGCAATACCGATGGAAACTCTTCCATCTCCGAGCATTGAGTAAAAAGATGCCATAATGACTACCATTGTGGCACATGGTTCATGGATGAGTCCTATCTTGAAGTACCTATGGGATGGAGAACTCCTAAAAGATAGATTAGAAGCATGCCACACATGGTCTTGAGCTGCTACATATTGCATCATCGATGATATGCTTTATAGAAGGGGTTTCTTGGCTCCACTTCTCAAGTGTATTGATGGTCCTAACTGTCACCTTGTCCTAGAGGAAATTCATGTCAAACACTACAGAAACCACGCTGAGGGGCTGTCACTGGCTTAAAAGGTTCTCAGGCAAGGTTTCTTCTAACTAACCGTAAAATAGGATACAATCAACCTTGTCAAGCAATGTGATAAGTGCCAAAGGTTTGTCAAAGTTCCCTGAGCTCTTCCAGCCTGCTTCCAACAAATGACCAGCCTTTGGCCCTTCGTAATATGGGGGATTGATCTAATAGGGCCTCTTCCTATAGGTCACGAAAACTATAGATACGTAGTGGTAGTTGTAGATTATTTTACCAAATGGGCAGAAGAAAAAGAGCTTATCGAAATTTCTTCCTCTTAAATTAAGAAATTCATTTGGAATAACATTATTTGCTTGTTCGGTGTCCCTCAACAAATAGTGATCAATAATGGGACTCAATTTACTAACGAGCAGTTCATTGAGTTTTATAATGACCTCGGGATTTTGAAGAGTTTTTTGGCGATAGACCACCCTCAGACCAATGGATAGGTTAAGGTAGTGAACAAGATCATTAAACAGATCCGAAAAAAAAGTTGGAAGCTAGAAAAGGGGCATGGATAGATGAGCTACCAAAAGTGCTATAGGATTTTTGAACTACAGCTTGTAGCACCATAGGGGAAACCCCTTTTTTGATGGTCTATGAAACTGAAGCCATGATACCAGTGAAGTTCGAAGTAACTTTGCACTAGAGAGCTACCTTTGACCTAGAGGAGAATAACCAACTGCTTGCTGTGAGTCTTGATCTTGTTGAAGAAATAAGTGACGCAGCTCGTCTCAGGGTTGCGACCTACCAATAGTAGGTCGCAACGCATTTTAACCAAAGGGTCCGAACTCGGAGCTTCAAAGTAGGCAATCTCATCCTACTCCTCATTTTTCTAGGAGGTCGCAATCCCAATGAAGGGACATTGGGTCCAAATTGGGAAGGCCTATATGTAATAAAGGAGAAATTGAGAAGTGGGGGATATTGCCTGGCAAATGTCGAAGGAGTTGAATTCCCCTAAGCATGGAACGTCGAGCATCTTCGGCCATATTATCAATAAGGGCAAATTTGGCCTTGTAGATTTGTAACATTCTTTAGAGTTTTGAATTAAATAAGGACTAAAGAACTCTTTTTTCCATATGCATTATGTTCAAAGTGTTCTTTAGTGTATTTCATCAACAATCGACCTTATTTAAGCTCAACAAAAAAAAAACTATGCTCTATAAGGATAGCTTGGCCAGCTATCTCATGAAATGGAGATACTCAAACCTCGCATGCTACAATCTAATATGGCTCATTTGAGTCTATTCAGTTCACTAGCAGATTCATCAATGAAATATCAAAATGACTGATAGATCAAAAATTCAAGGTAAAAGTGTCTCAATTACAAAAAGTATGAAATCAGATCAAGAAAACATAAAAGTAAAGCTATGAAGGTGCTATATGAGATAGAGCCGGAGAGCTGAAAGGATCCTAGGAGGCAGGGGAGTTTGTAGTAGCTCTAGGTAGGTTTTCCATTACTTGTTCTACAGGCCTCTCTTCAGCTACTTCTTGTGTTGGTGGATTACCCTCAGCTTGCTCCATGCCCTGAATGGGAGGATCATTGATAGTTTCAATGCCTAGAGGGGAGGTTGCCGCTGCACCCTTGACAAAGCCCTAAATGATGGCCTTGATCTCCCCACCAAAGAAAGAGAAGTCAAAATCTGGATGTTTCTGCCACAAAGTGTACATGATGAAGCTATAGGTGGTGTCGAAAATCATAGCTTCTCTAGCCTGATCAATCATGACAGAAGTCTCCTCTTTCACTTTGGCAATCTCCTCTTCAGCTCATGTGGCCCTTTCCTTAACTTGCTTGGCGGCTTCTTCAGCTTGTGTGGCCCTTTCCTCAGCTTGTTTGGTGGCTTCTTCAGCTCATCTGCTTGCCTCTTCAGCTCACTGTGCTCTATCCTCAGCATGAGTTGCCCTTTCCTGAGCAGCTATAGATTGCTTCTGGAAATTTTCAGCCCCTTGCACTAGTACTACCAAATCTTCCCTTCTTTATTGAAGCTCACTGAAGCCAAATTGGTAGTCTCATGAACGAAGGATTCTTCAACCCTTTTCCTTGCAACATCGACACCCTACAACTAAGCCTCAGTGCCCTCTAACTTCTTTCTCAGTTCAACTAGTTCATTGGTCACCACTACCAAGCTTGCCTCGAGCTGACCTCATTCCTCCTCCTAGCTTAGGCATTCATTTCTCAACTTTATTGCCTCCAACACCCCCTGATAAAAAATAGTAAGGAATCAAAACATAAACGAAGGATTAAGCAAAATAAGAAAAAAATGACACTGACCATCAGGCAGTGGTTAGTCAATATCTTCACCAAGGTGCTCCTCCCATATCCTATCATCCTTCAAGGACTCTGTATGAACCCCTAAGATTTGGCCCACATTTTTGTTAATAACGCTGTAAAAAGCCAAAGTCTTGGGTCCCAAGCTTTCAGTCGGGTGTTCCAAAACACCCCCAGGTCTTACTGCTGGACCAGTAACGATCTCTTTTCCCTTGTCAGTCCTTAGCCTTTTGGAAGAAGGCCTGGTTGGAGCTTCCTCTCTATGGCCTAGAGACCTTGATCTTGCTCTTTCAACCTCAATGGCCCTAATTATGAAATAGGGGGCAGGGCAAGCAAAGTTTCCTCTACAATCATTAAAGAGGAAAAGAGACTAACTTGGACAGGAGCCAAAGTAGCAGCAGAAGAGGGTTGACCTCTAGTTTGAGTGAGAGCTGAAGTAATAGCAGAGGAGGATGGATGATCAACTTGAGTAGGAGTAGGAGTGGCGGTTCGCCTTAACTTTGGAAGAGGTTGGATCAAGTTGACTCTTCCCATATCAACTTGCTCACTAAAGTTAGCTGGGGGGACTTCCCTTACATAGCGAACTCTAATGTCCCGTGAATGATCAAGAAGCTCAATATCAAGAGTAGAGGAAAGCCCATGAGCTCACAAGCTCCTCATCAAACTTCAAATCGTTTCGCAAGTCGTCATAGATAACAAACTTGTCCAGCACCTCGATCTCCTCCACATTCAGCTCTGGCCTCTCCTTTCTTACTCAATTTGCAAAGAACACAGCAAAGGTTAGACTCAAAACAAAATAAATGAAAGCGATAGCTTGTGTCCCCTCAGCTCACTCACTCAGATTCAAAATGAATGAGAAGTTCTAAAGATGATGTAAGGATGGGGAAGAGACACAAAACCAATGGGTCTTAAAAGGATCCACATTGGATTTTCCTTTGGCATCCCCACAGGCAAACACCCTTTTATATTTAGAAGGACAGGGTGAAAGGTAATAGACCCCTTCATGCTATCCAATGGTCTTGATACTATAAAGAAAGAAGAGAACCTTAGTGCTGGGAGGAAAGAGACCACTTTTGAGATGGACCAGCACTAAAAAAAGTCAAAGTGGAGTATGCATTAGGGGTTAATTGAGTCGGAGCAAGCTTCAACTTGTTCAAAAAATCAATTATATATGGGGGAACTAGAAATCTAAAACCTGCATTTAGATGATGAACACTTATAGCCACAAACTTTTCGGGAGGATAAGCAGCGTAGTCAGTATGAAATGGCACCATGACTCAGCAGCCTTTTAGGAAGTAGTATGCTTCAACAATCTCCCCCACTTCTTTAAATTTGATGCTAGAAGGATAATGCTTGAAAGAAGAATCTGCTCTGGACCCCTCTGGCCCGACGTGAGCTGTAAACCCACTAGCAACCTCACCGCTCTTGGAGGTCGCACCCCCAGCAACATGAAGTGTTTCCTCGCTCCCTTCGAACTTAGTGTCTTCCTTGACTATTAGGTGGTGGCGGTGGCATCTATGGGACTAAGACATATATGGGGAGAAAAGAAAAAGAAAATGATCAGGACACTGGACAAAAATCGATCACTAGCCTAAGAACAGCTCGACCTAAAAGAAAAGTAGCTACCACCTTAAGTCACCTAGACCCAAAGACACAAATAGGGTTACGGCTGCAAAGCCAATGAAGCCCAGAAAGATAGTTGAAAAACTTCGCCACCACCAAAAACCCTAATATCTACCGACAAGCAAATAAAATGCCACCCGCACTCCAATTTTTCATCAAAAATAGACACACCCATGAAGGCCTCAAAATTGAAACCCAAAAACACCAGGCCAAGGATAGAAACTCACCTTGTCAGATAAAGGAGCAATTTGAAGTATGGACAGAAGTGGTGCCCGATAACCCAAACTTAGTTTGAAGAACTTAGAAAACTGAAATAAGGATGAATTTGGTAAATAGCAGTGGATGGTTGCAGAGTTCGCAGAGGGAAGGAGAGGAAAAGTCTAGGCTTGACAAATTTTAAATGGCAGATGAAAAAAAGGGAAAACGTCTCCCTAGTTTTTATTACAAATAGGCCAACCATCAGATCTAGAAAACTCTCCAAATAACCCACGATCCAACAAACCAACACACATCGACATTTAAACCAAAATGCATCCACTAGGGGCAGTAATCATTGTGCTGTCCATGAAAATCGAAGAGTCACATGTGAAATGAATGTATTAAGACACCCACCAAATTGTACATTGCAAATAGATGAACTACAACTCTGACTCTCTTATGATCTATTACTTACTGCCTCCCCGCAATTTGATAGTTCACAACTCTCATGCATTCTTATGCTGGTGTGTATGCACCTAATCATTCAATCTCTAGCTCAGGCATACCTAGTGTGATGCACTAAGCCTCACAAGCTCCTCTTAATCTCATCTCAGGCACACCTAGTGCAGAGCGAGAAGGCCAATCTCTAGCTTGTTCACACCTGGCACGATGCGCTAAGCCTCACAAGCTCATTCAATCTCTAGCTCGGGCACACCTGGCATGATGCCCTAAGCCTCACGAGCTCATTTGATCTCCAGCTAGGGCACACTTGGCACGATGCACTAAGCCTCATGAGCTCATTTGATCTCTAGCTTAGGCACACCTGGCACAATGCATTGAGCCTCACACGCTCATCTGATCTCCAATTCAGGCATAACCAGTTGCCTTTGACAAGCTCGTTTCAGTTCAGGTGTACCTAATCACCGTTGCAATCTCATGCCAATGCATGCACACTCAACCACCCACTATGAGCATGACCACGCTTCAGCTCAAGCTTATAACGTCACTCACAAGCCTATTTTGACTGAGGCACAGTAGGCCTTGTCACGTAATGTCATTGACTATTCTCAGTTTTCTTGCGAGCTCAAAACTCACCATTGTTCAAATCATTTCAGTGCTTAAGTCTGTGACCAAACAAGGTGGACTAATTTCATCTATTAAATATTAAGCTCCATGTTTGGTTAAGTATGGCAAGCAGAGACCAATTTGTAAAAGAAGCTCAAATGCAATTTTCTGCAACACATGACAACAAGTTGTACACTTGAAATATCAAGAAAAAGGGCAATTTTCATTACAAAATCTCTTTCAACAAGGTGAGTCTGTACAAGAGAATTCTGGGTACACAAACTGGGGTAACCTACAACTTTGATAAGTAGGAGGAACTATCCTTTCAGAAGTCATGGTCTATGAGCAAGCCAAATAGTTCCAGCTCCTCTTTCGTATCTTCCTCCAAAGTCAAGAGCTCGTCTCTCAACTCCTCAACTCTCGGGCATTTGGGTAAAATGACCGGAACATCTCACCAATACAATAACCGTGGACGTAAGGGTCATCTTGACTTTAGCCAAACCATGATAAAACTTTCTGTGTTCTCTCCACTCTTCCTTTGAATCTCTCACTATCTTCTTACATTCCTTGCACTCTTAACAGCAATTTGGTTCTCAGAATCCTTGGTTGATCGATTACCAAAATCAATCATTAGCAGTAATCTACATAGAGAAAAGATATATTGGTGACAGTAGTTAGAAGTCGTCAAAAAATATTGTGATACTTAAGTCAATAAAGAGACAAAGTTTAGGCTGGCAACCTATAAAATGTCTTACAATTTTGAGTATATATAGTATATGTATATATGCATACAATAAGGGATAAAAATGTCTAATAAGTAGATAAAATTACATGATTGATGATTGATACAAACTGTTAATATGAGGAGAAAGTATTGCATCATGTGCACCTCCAAAAAGAAATTGTGACTGAGGGGAAATAATCATACCATATTGGTTATTTGATATTTGTTGGCCCATTTGTGGAATACACATGGGACAATAATAGGATCGGATTGCAATTCAAAAGGTCACACGATATATCGGGGTCAAAGACGGGTGGTCACACGAAGTATTAGGAAGAAGGCAAAAGCTCGTGTGGTAGAGGAGGCTAGTAGGATTATTTACATAATCAAATATACAAAAAATAAATAAATTTAGATTTTATAGATTATTTACCTTATTTTTTTACTTTTTTTTTTAAATTAAAATATCATATTCTAATTAATCTCTTATAATCAAGTTATTCTCATGTACTATTATATCTATCTTAAATTTTACAATTTAAAATTTGATTTTCTGATTTAGGTTTTACTATTATTTATTTTTTAATTTTTTAAATATTGAAAGATAAAGAAATAAATCTTAACTCATCTTTTAAAATGAAATTTCTATCATTGTATCTATCATAAGTTTTCAATTTTAATTTATTTTTTAATAAAATTTTATTATTTATTTATCATTATTCTTTTAACATATGATTTTTTGAAAATTAAGAGGTAAAAAAATCAAAAAATTAAATATTAATTAACCTTTAAAAATTAGGTTCCTTCTGTTATTTTATGTCTAATATAAATTTTTTAGTATTTTTTATTTTCTAATTATGATTTTACTATTTACTATTAAAATATTTCCTCTCATTTATTAAATTGTTCTTTTTTATAGTCAAACAATATTTTTAATACTTCATGAAATAGTAAATATAAATATTATTATTATTATATTTACATTTGGAATAGGTTATTATAATTAAAAAATTATTTTATAATAACTATTAAAAATATGAACTACTTATAAATTTTAATGACCTTTTCACATAGTTTATATAAATTAATAAATAATTGATATTCATATTTTATAAGTAAATCATATATTACATGGACATTATTCTAATATTAGTATATTCATATTTTGTAAAAATATTATAATATTACATTTTAATCTATATATTTATATTTGTATCTATATAAAAAAGAAATGGTTGATATTATATTATGATATATGACAATTTTGATGAAGTATTTTCCCTCCAAAATATATTTAATCGTATTATATATTTAAATTAAAATTTCATATGTAAATTAAAATATAATCATAATTTTAAAATAGAAAATTTGGTAATAAAATTGTATTTTATATTTAAAAAATTCAAATTCTTTAAAGTAATACTATATTGTGATCATTGATTTGCTCATATTATGATCAATAAGATATGTTTCATTTTTTATTATAATTATTTATTTGCGCATATCATAATCAAATTTGTTTTTAAGTATAATATCATGTTGTTGCAATTTATATAATATATTAATATATGTGTTTAAATATTTTTAAATGTAAAATAAAATTTGTAACAAAATTTATATTTTAGAATTATAATTATATTTTGATTAAAAAAATGTGATTAATTGTGTTTTAAAACATAACATTATAGGGTTCAATGTGATATTCCTGATATTTTTTAATTATAATAATTTATATGCCATTTGTATAAAAATTTAACATGACTACATATGTTTATTGTTGACGTGGTAGTGGTCCAAACTCCGGCCAACGGGGAGGATTCTTCGAAATCTCTGACCTTTTTTTGGTTCAAATGCAGTAAGACACCAAAATAAATAGAGAAGAAGAGAAGAGCAGAAAAGGAGACACCGGGTTTAACGTAGTTCGGCCAACTCTGGATATCACCGGACCCTACGTCCATAGTAGCGTTTTATTGAGATAGTATTTTTACAATGTTACAATGTTTGATCTCTATTTTGGCAGAGTTTTGGCATGGAAAGGATGGCCTCTTCTGTAGAGGGGCTCCTTCCTCATATTTATAGAGGAAAGGAGGTTACAATGGAAATTACATATGCAGTAAACAAGTTACATCAATATTTAATGTGCAAGACAATATGTACATGCTGAATCTCCTTTTTCGGCTGCTACAGGATATTTCTGCAAATGGGCCCCACTTATCTGTTGGGGCACGATATGACTTAGTCCTCTGTCCGACGAGCCTTCAGATTGCAGGTTATGCTTTGTTAACCAGGTCGGGCAAGCGACCCAGGGAATAGGGAGGTCGAGCTTCATTCCTCCGAGCATGAGCTTCCTCTGGGGAGGTCGCTTCACTATGCTACCTAATGGTGGAATGATTTTGGGCATGCTTTGAGCTGGTCCTTTCATTAGTCTCAGACTTCTCGCGAGCTCCTTTGGACCGAACCAATTTCTATATATAACATTTAACAACATAATATTATATATTTGTTATATACAAAAATTAGCCTCACAAGGACGAGCCCTTGAGTGCAACAAGGACCGAATTCCATGCTACTGAAAACAACAGTGCAAAGTAATCCTGAGCGTCAAAGCCCTTCCTCGCTCATCGCGTCACAGCGACCCTACGAGAAGGTTCAGACAAGCCCCACAAAATAGTCCCCCACGAGGGATGGGCCAGCAAAGAAGTCACCAGACCAACTCCTCGGGTGATCGGCCATTCCACTCAAAGACTGCCCCCTCGCTACAGCAATGCCCACCGTAGCAACACCTGCAAGGCCTTCAAGTCATAAATTCCCAGCCTGAGGTACCAGGCAACAGACACAAGTCTACCGCCGAACTAGGAAGACAACTCGGTAGCCTACTTTCTACAACAACCAGAACATAGCTACTTTATTGTCTTTTCTCATTTATACTTTAATGTAACACAACTGTAGCTAGCAATTAATACATGTAACCTCTCCTTCCTCTATAAATAGGCTTATATTGTTAGTGAAGGAAGAGAGCAATCTTGTAAGAAGAAACTCTGTAAATCACCCAATATCAATAAAACCTCCACCATGGATGTAGGGTCCGGTACTGCCCAGATTTGGCCAAACCATATTAAACTGGCTGTCTTCTTCCTCCTCCGCCCTCCCGATTCCTTCTCTCTCACTTTAAAGGCAATATTGGATCCCAGAACTCTTCTCCGTTGGCTGAAGTTTGAGTTTCCCATACAAATCGAATTTCCCTGCCAACATTTTGGCACCATCTGTGGGGATCCATCTGCCTTCTGAAGTCCCTACAATAGCCTAATCATGGCCAGAGGAAGAAAAACTCAAAGTTCTATAGCTCCAGCTTCTCAGCACACCACTGCACCTAAAACTCATGACTCACAAACGCTTGACCGATCCCGATCGGCACTCGAAAACATAGTTAAAGAATTGGCTAAGACTGTCAAGGTGCTTACCCAGGCATAAGCAGAAAATGCTCGAAGACAAAAAGAAGTCATAGCTCAACTCAAACGGCTTCGTGAAGAAGCTCAGAGAGAAGTCCGTGACGATCACAACAACCAATGACTAGGCAGCTTGCAGCGAGCAGAAAGCTCGATCCCTCAGCATGAAAATCAACATCTAGCAATGGAAGAGGTTCTCCAGAGGCTAAAACTACTGGAGGAGTATCCGCAACCTCAAAACAATTAACCTCGCCATGAGGAAACCTCATAGTTTTGCATAGAGATCAAGAAGCAACCTCTCCTGCAAAAACTCAAAGCACCCGCTATCCTATTGCATGACGGGGACAACGACCCAAGCGACCACCTGGATGTGTTCAATACCTAAATGCACCTCCAGACTATCGACCCCTGGGTGAAGTGTCGAGTCTTCCCCGCCATACTAGGGGTAATACCGCATGCCTGGTTCAGGCGCCTCCCCTCGCACAGCATCGACAGCTGGGAGGAATGTCAAAAGAGGTTTGTCAACCAATATCAGGCGCTGAAGAAGCAACTCATGCCTCCTTGCCACCTTGCTATGATTTTCCAGCACAGGGATGAGTCACTTAAAGACTATTTGGCCCGGTTCCAGCACGAGGCCAACTCCGTGGAAAATCCCTGAGAGGAAAGTGTTCTGACCGCCATCTCAGCGGGACTTTGCAAAGACGGCAAGCTGTATAGAAGCCTCTACAAGTCCCCCATGTTGGTATATGCCCTAAAAGCCAATCATGGGATGATTGTTTGCATACATTATATTATGTTTTAATGGCAATTCAATTATTATATTTTTTTTGTTATATCTGTGTAATATAAATAAATATGATAATTGTCCCTAGAATAATTTG